>NDGM011251003.1:14885-52852 GCA_002564305.1 Octomys mimax
GCCAGCCCTGCCCCCTGGTGGGCTGAGCTGGCCACACACACACACACACACACACACACACGTTTAAAAAAAAAAAAAAAAAAGACTGGGTGTGGTGACGCCTGCCTATAATCCCAGTGCTTGGGGGGCTGAAAACAGGAGAATCACTGAGTCCGATCTGTGTAGCAAGACCCTTTAAACCCTGTACTAAATACATAAAACCGAAAACAGACCTCTCAAGCTACAAAAATTTGTTTTTGTCTGCAATACCTGCATATTGTTTAATCCCTCAGTGTTCAATACATGTATTCTCTTTTCAACATTTATAAAATTCCTGTCAACCGTCGTGCCCGTGTGCTGCGTGCTTCTCCCCACGCCTCGAGCCGCGATCCTCCTGCGGCCGCCCGGCTGTGCACCTGCTCGGCCCCTCCCCCCACCACGCCGGTGTTTTGTGCGCATGCGCCTGTCCCACCATGCTCATCAAAGTCATGGTACACTGTGGGGTTTTTGTATTACAAAAAGAAAGCACATCAACTGTAGAAAATGCAATCAAACCCAGAAGAAAATTAAAATGACCCACAGTTCTGTGACTTTTGAGTCTTCATTTTTGTGTATTTTTTCATAATTTTCTTTTTTATCTATGTAGGTACTGTATATAATGCCTCAGATGCTTATCCTGCTGCTAATAATGTCCCAGACACAACTAACGAGTGACATAAATCTTTCCTGTGTGAAACTTCTACTGACACAGGAAGACAGACATTAAATAATTTATAAAAAATAGACTGCTTAGGCTTATTATGTGTGACATAGAGAAATTATGGGCAAAACCCAATTTCACAGTTGTAAGTTTTCTTCTATGCTCAGTAAATATTTTTCATTAGCTGCGTGATATTCCACTGTATAGTTGTTTCTTAATTTACTTAGTGTCATGTATGGGTTATTTAAATTTTTTATCTGTTTAATTAAACCAGCATCCTCACAGATAAATCTTGGTACATGATCATAATCAGTTATTTAGGCAGTACTATTACCAACAGTAATATTGTTAGGTTAGGTGATACGCAAACTGCAGGAACCATCCTGGTGGCATGTGTCTATGATTCCAACACTCTATGCTTAAAGCACTCTGAGGCTTTAGGATTGCCAATTAGTGCCCGCCAGTGCAACCCAGCAAAACCTGGAGGAGAAACTGCTACTCCGTATGTGAGCCCACAGCACAGGAACGTGCTTATTTCTCCACACCGACAATGCCATGTGTCATTAAAGGAAAACTTTGAGACTTTGTTAATTTTTGTCGGTAGATTAATTTGATGTCTTTCATTGCAAGTAAGATTTGAGCCTTGCACTCAGACTTACTCACCAGTTTACCCATCTTTAACAAATGGCTAGATCACGTTCCTTTTCCATTTAGTGTGGGGAATGTTTGTCCTTTCAATATTAATTCAGTGGAGTAGTATAGATGTTAAAATAGAAATAGGTGAATTATAAATGGGATGATATTTACTGAGTTGCTTGTGAATCAGATGTTGCTTTCACTTTTATCATTTTGTGGTCTTGCCTCTGCAGGCCATGTTTCTGTTGGCGTTACAATATTTGATGCATTCTTAGCAACATCTTTACCTATTGAGGCTCAGGCTCCTTTTCCTGTGCTTGCTTTTCCGCTCTTCCACGTGATCAGCTATCATTTCCCTTTCTGGGCTGCAGGGTGACTGTCGATTCAGAGCCACTTGTGGGCAGCTGCACCTTGTAGCTACTGGCACCATAGCTGGGCTCTCTGGAAGCCCATAGTGACTTCTTCGGTCCACTGCAAATACCCACATGCATCTTTCTGCTTTTGGAGGGTGTGGGAAAGTAAAATAGCTTTTATAATACCTACTCCCGATTTCCCATACTGCTAGCAAGGTGCCTTTTGTTTTCTGGATGTAAAAGACAAAATGTGAGTAGAGAACTGGGTTTTTTAAAAAAAATGACAGGGTGCATTAGTGGGAAAAAAACTCACGCTGTACATACATGTAATGTGACACATGTGCTTGAGTGACAGGGCCACACATGACTTGAGCAAGTTGGGGGTAGCACATTCATGGGTTGCTGCAGAAAGAATATCAGAAACAGCTGATAAGGTACAGAATCTGGGTAGAGTAATGTGGTGGTAGAAAGGGAGCCTCCACTTTATGGCAGAATGTGGCGATTGCCCTACTAGGATGACGTGAACGTTCTCAGATTAATACAGCATTGAAATGGTTTTTGAAGACCAAACTTCCAATGGTTTGTAGAGATTTAATTTCTAAGAGCTGGTGTAAATTTTAGTCATAAGTCAGGAGCCAAATGAGTGCAGTAGCAAGTAGCAAGTAGAACGTCTACTGTCCTGCTTCAGTGGTGTTACTGCTCACAGTGGCGCGTGCCTTGCCGAATAGCTGCGAAGGATCATGCCTGCCTCTCAATTTCCAGGACAGATGATGGAACCCCACGCAGAGCGGGTCATCTTTAAAATAGGTTTAGAGGGCAGCAGCCAGGCAGTGAGTCCAATGGGATTAGGAGCTTCCTTCGTGTATTTGGTCAGCTCCTGGTCTCCATTTTTTGAGTAGAAAAAATAAGAATTTTAAGACTTCCTAAAATGTTGCGGAAATGTCAGAATCACTGAACATGAAAAAGCCAACTGCAGAAGCAAATCAGTGAGTGACAGTTATGAACCTCCTGAGCTTGAAGCAAGACATTGAGCACCCCGAGCATGTTCTGCTGAGGAGGCGGAGCCGTCAATTGAACTTTTCCAGTATAAAAATACTGATGAGCAAAATTAATTTATTTTTCAGATTTTCAGTTGATTTTGAGGACAGTAGTTTGTCTCAGTTATGTTGATACTATTTTGTATTTCAAATGCCAAAATTTGTAAGTTTTATTTATTGATGGATTTATTTTTTGTGGTGCTGAACTAAAACCTCTGGCCTCGCTCGTGCTAGCCAAGTGCTGTACTACTGAGCTACATCTCCAGCCCCAACAGAGTATATAACAGATTTTGCATAGAGGCAATGCTGTTTGTTCACATAGAGTCATGATTCTGTATTCTTTAATTGTTTTGCACCATATGCATCAAAATTAAAGGTATTGGAACACTGGCGGTGAGGGAACACACCATGCCAGAGAGTTACTTCTGTGCAATGATGGAATGAGTATTTGATATTTATTTCTCTCCAGTGTATTGGTTCTGTTTGAGTTATCATTGTTCTCTGAGAATATCTTAGATTCAGGAAAGTATTTGTAATGTGCAACTTTAGGCATTTTTTGGACTTTAATGTTAAAATATGTTAAAATTTTGTTAAATCTAGCTGTTGCCCTAGAGCTTCCCAACTTGTTCCTATTTTGTATTCTTTAGTGACACACTTTGCATGTTTACAAAGCAGGAACAGTTTTATCTTGTTAAAATCATCCTCATCCTCAATAATTGTCTGGCCATCTTTGGAGAAGGCACAAAGAATGTTCCACCTACTGTGGGCTGGGCTGGGACCCTTGTGTGGTGTTCATGAGTCCTTCGGTTTGATCCCCAGCCCCAACCCCTCCCCTCAAAAGGTACTTGGAAAAGGTTAACAAGCAGTCCCCTAAAGGAGAGACAGGGACTTGAACTCAATTTGCCAAGTAGGGTGTTGACTGTTAACCACACAAAGGAATTTCAGGGCTTATCAATGAGTGGCCTAGACAGATTTTATTCTGCAAAGAAATACATACACCCTGGAGGTAGAGTGCAGGCACTCAAGACAGAGAAGTGCTGTGGCCTGTGATTAGCGATGATCTTAGAGGCATTCTTTGAGTTGGGTAATCCAAAACATTTTGTTTAATCTTTTGATCCCTTCAAATCTATTACCTCATCTTAACTGGGTGAAGGCTGCTCCCCTTTATCTTATCAACCTTCTTTAAGAGATTTGGGTATGATGGCCTGGAAGAAAAATCCCAAGAGCAAGCATGAGGAGTAAAGAGAAACTGTGCAGATGCTGAATGGGTAACCTTGGGTAACTGTGTCCTCTCCTTCCGGCCTGTCTCTACCATTCTTCCATTATAGTTAGATAATTTCTTTTTGAGTGACAGAGTGATCCAGCTAGAGAAGTGTTTCAGAATTGTGGAAAGAGCAGAGCAGGTCACAGGACTGGGTGAGGCATCTAGTTCTGATGGGTCTCATATCCTTTATGCAGTTGGAAGCGCAGAGTTGGGAAGAGGGCTGGTCTCACGCTGGACGAGGTGGAGTGGCTGCAGAGGGAGGCTGCTTTCTTTTCCTGAGTGGGACATCACTTAAGTGACAGAAAGTGTCACCTCACTGTATTTAATGGGGGATACTTTACACTTTAGTTTCTTCCTCTCCTTATTCATGGGGGGCAAGCAAGAATTGGAATATTCCAGATATGTTGTATTCTGAAGCAGGCTTCCTTTGTACTTGGTAACTGCAAATATGAAGTTAAATTTTGATATGTAACTAATTAATTCAATCACAGTACTTGAATAGTATTCACCAGCTGTATTCTGTGTGATAGGGTAGTCTAGAAAATGTTTCCTGAATGTAGTTTCGCTGTACTTTGTCTCACAGGTATTGATGGTTAAAACTTTGAAACTCCAAACCTGAATTGCTTTTGCTGTTGACTTCCTGCCTTCAGGATTTGTTACTGAGTCTTAGAAATATGTATTTGGGAACTTTAAACCATTAATAACATTGAGATTTTTAATGATAACGAAGGGGAAAACAAGTTACACTTATGTATTTGTATTTTTATTACTGGCTTTCTTTTGTGGTCTAGAATATATAAACAGACCAAAAAACATAATCGCAACCTCTAGGAAATCTCTGTGTCCCGAGTCCTCCTGCTACCTGTCCCCCTCTGTTCCTCAGAATCTGGTTTAGGTTTGTTTCATGATTGAAATAAGCATCTCGTGAAAATATTAGCAACTGGCTCTGGGAATCCTGTGGAGGGGTTCCGATGCACTGCTAGTTGGGGTCTCTTCGTGGGCTGTGGTGGAGATCCTACCTGTAGGATTGAAGAGCTCATTAGCAGTCTCTAAAGCAGCTAACTGTGAGAACGAGACAGTGGAATAAAATGTGCTGTGCAATTTTGTTCCCTATTAGAAAGCCGAAGAGGAGGATATCGTTCTCACCCCCGATGGTACCAGGGAGTTTCTGACATTTGAAGTTCCACTTAATGACTCAGGGTCTGCTGGTCTTGGCGTCAGTGTCAAAGGTAACCGGTCGAAAGAGAACCATGCAGATTTGGGAATCTTCGTCAAATCCATTATTAATGGAGGAGCAGCTTCTAAAGTAAGCACATGCCAACTTTATTGAGTATATGCCCGCTAACAAAAATGTGAAATTCTCATCCTATTCCAGTTTTTAGTGCATACTCAGCAGATGTTTTCTGGCTTCTTTACAATGCCCCATCCCTGATCAAACTGCTAGGAGCAGTCTCAGGGCTGTGTCCTTGGGGTGTGGCTCCATAAGTTCACCTCACAGGTCTGGTAGCCCATAGTCATGCTAGTTACAGGAAGATAATCTATGCAGAGCCTTAGCACAGGTCCTAGTGTCTAGTAAAAGTCGTTCTTTTCCCCTCCCTCCCTTGCTTGTGGGTAACTTGTTCTGTTTCTCAGGCTGGACAAGTTTCCTGGCTGTCTGTTATTAAGGGGATACTTCACTGTTGTTGTCCGATCGCCTTGAGCTTCTGCAGGTCTTGGGTTGTAAATAACCTCTGTGGGTTTTTCTGGAAGCAAGAAAGTAATCACTTTGTGTCCTTTAAATTAGTATGCTATTTGGTAAACAGATTATGATAATGACTGATTTGCAAATGTATAAATGATTGCAGTAGGCTCAAGCAACAATAGTGCTTAGGTTTTACTCTGTTAGTGTTCAACTGGGCATAATCCGTTTGCATTACAGTTCCTCAACCCCCTTTTTGGGGGCTTTGTTTTACTTTTTTTAACTAAAAGCAAAGGGTTTTCTTTCATGGAAGGCTATTTAGTAGCACTTATTTTACCTGATTTCTTCCCAGGATGGGAGGCTGCGGGTGAACGATCAACTGATAGCAGTAAATGGAGAATCCCTGTTGGGCAAGACAAACCAAGATGCCATGGAAACCCTGAGAAGATCTATGTCCACCGAAGGAAATAAACGAGGAATGATCCAGCTGATTGTGGCGAGGAGAATAAGCAAGTGCCATGAGGTAAGTTACAGAAGCCCAGAGGGTCTACGCCTGAAATTACAGTGAGTCTTATTTCTGCTGTAACCTTGTATGCAAAGGCCAGTTCTGGGACATCACTGCAAAACACCTGGCTTCCTGTGGGACCGCCCTTTGTCGGTGGATTGTGATTTGTTTTCTTGGTGTGAACGGGGCACATCTAAGTCTATGCTAATATTCCTGCTGCCAACTCAGCAGGTAGCACTGAGTCTCAGCTGAGTCCCTTCTAGAACCCAGGCCTTCCTTCCTCCTCAGCTGTCTGATTCTTGTCAGACGAGACCTGGATGCTACCTGCTAGGAGGAAGAGCTGCTAATGCACCTGTTTATGCCAAGTGGGAGCAGTCTGGCTTCTTCTGTGCTGCTCTCCTGTCACTGCTGAAGCCCCATCCTCTCCTCTCCCCTCCCCTTTCTCCTCCCAGGGGTCCTCTCTTCCCTAGTGACTGCTTTTGCAGGGCTCTGTGCTATGGGTGACCGTGACTGGCTTTAAATGGATGCTCTGGCTGGTGGGGTGCTGGCCTCGTATGTGTGGGCCTTGGGTTTGATCCCTAACATTGAGGCAAAGTGTGTGGGATTAGGAGTCAGTGGAAGACCCTGGCACCCCCCTCTGGAAGGGTGCCATCATTAGTTTTTCCAAGTAGGTGAAAACATAGAGCATTTGAAAATAAAAAGTAAGTGACACATAGATTTGCTAATAAATATGGAAGTCCTGAAAAACCTACATTCTGAGAATTTCTTATAAATGGTGCATGATCTATAAAAATAAGTCAAGCAATGGAGAAGAGCTTGCTAAATCAGTTTTGCAGTTTCTGTTAATGCTCAGACCACCCACACTTTAAAATAAAAAAAATTAGTAGCAGATTATACATAGTTTGTATTCTTAATTTATATTTATTTATTTATTTATTGTACCAGAGATTGAAATCAGGACCTTGCACTTGCCAGGTGGGCACGTATTCACTGAGCTACCTCTCCAGCCCTTTGTGTTCTTAATTTTAAGTCTTGCTTAATGTATGAACTTGTGTGCTGACCATGCATCTGAGTCTGTAACACCTCATATTGTGCAAAGGAAATGTACCCTTAAAGTCAGTGGGTGGTCTGTTAGAGGGGACCAATTTTGAAAGAACCATTAATTTATGTTTATTTTGTTTTACTTGCCAAAGATAGAATGAGATGACAAGCTAATTGCTACAATGAGAGAACAATGTATGCTCCCCTCATCCTCCGTCCTGTGGCTTGGGCTACATCCCTAGTCTTTTATTTTTGTTTTGAGCCAAGGTCTTGCTACTTTGTTGCAGCACCCAGGCTGAGCTTGAGCTTGGCAACCCTCCTGCCTCATCTTCCTAGAATGATGCATGCCAGGTGTGTGCCGGCATAACCCACTAGAGAGCAATGTAAACTGAACAAAAAATTTCAGAAAGGGAAAGTACAGGACAGAACTCCAGTCGTACAAGCTTAATACAGAAGCTAGCTGGAGTAGGCTGTTGAACTGAGAAGTTACTCATTCTTGCTTTAGTGTGTGCTCATGTACATGCGTGTGTGTGTGCATGGATGTGGTGGTGCTAGCCATTCTGCCCACACATCCTAGGCAAGTGCTTTATCACTGAGCTATGTCCCCAGCCTTTACCTGATATCCTTGCGTAGCCGTTGTTTGTGGTTGAGACATGATTAACTAATGTTCTAACATAAGACCTTTGAAGTGCTCGATACAAATTTCTTAGCAGTAAGTTTCCAAGACGCATTTTTCTGTATTGGTTTTTTTATGGAGCACTGAATACCTCCCTATTTCAGAGGCATTATCCGTCCGACAGATGTTTGCTGAGCATATACGCTACATCACAACACGTGTTCCATCCAGGAAGTGTGGCGTGGGAGAAAGCAGATGCGGCGCCTTCCTGTCCTGGACTTATATTTTATATCCTGTGGGGCCACAGTTCATCTCCTCAGTTTCTTTAAAAACAAAATAAAGCTGGTGACACCTTTTCCGTGTTTGCCTGCACAGAAAGCCTTGGCTGTCACAGGGCGATCTCACGTCAGAAGCTGGAGACGGATGTTTTCATCTCTGCCCCAGATTATTCCTTGCCTCCCCCCACACAGCAGCAAGGCCAACCTGCAGCCTCCTGACGTGTTCTGATGAAAGCACTGATTTTATTCCCTGTTGTCCCATAAAAGACATGAAATTGGAATCCCACTGAAATATCTGTGTCGCATTTACTGCTGCATAAGGATTCCTGTGAATGAAAATGATTTAAGTAAAGGAACAGCTGCAGTAGATAGTAATGTATTTTAATATTCAATATTCCTCATGGTATCATTTTGTGCATTGCTGGTTATTACTGTTTCTTAGGAGAGAGTAAGCTTATAAAGCAAATATATATATATATATATATATATATATATATATATATATATATATATATAAAATCTTACCATGAGTGCTACGCTTTCTTTGTAATTCTTGTGAGAAGCCTCTTGCACTGACAGGGTTTAACTAAAGAATTATGTGGAGACAAGAGTCCAGCGCAGTTCCCCATACAGTGTGAGGCATGCTTTTGCTACTGTTGTATTACTTTAGGAAAGACCTATTGCTGAGTCCCCCGGAGGGTACGTGTAAATTACCTTACAGTCAATATTGACACAAGCGCAGGATTTCTTTGCTGTTGGGAGGGAAGGCACCTGAACCAAAATGGTGCGCTTGAGCCTTGTCCTCCCAGGCACCTCCGTCAGCCATGTGGGCTGGCCCTTGGCCATGTCTACCACTGCTTCTTGGAGTCAAGGGCCTGCATACTTAATTTCGTGCTAGGGAAGAGGAGGATTTGCAAAAGACAACTACTGTACTTTGCCACATTGTTCCTTCCTTTATCTGTGGAGGTGCTGCTGTTAACACAAGTGTTTTCTTTAAACTCATTACTTTTGCTCACTAGGTATCCTCTCCGAACCCTACTGGGTTTTAGTTTGGGCTCCGCTGTGGCACAGCAGGGACACTGCCTGGAAGCTTCTGATCTGCTTTGCTTGGCCTTTCAGGAACCTTTGAGCACCGCATTTTTCTCAGATTGTACTCTTGCTGTCCCCCTTCTAGTTTTCTGTTACTTGGTGCTGGCTCCTGTCTCTCCTTTAAGATTCCTGTGTCCTGCCTGTTGTCATGTTTTTAAAGGCTCCTCCTGGGCTGTTTCCTCTTCCCTTGTGTCCCTAGTGCATCTCCACCCCTGGTTGCCTATCACCACCTCTGCGGTCTGCCTTCCCTGTCCTCAAGTTCCACATCCAGGGAGTCAGCCAACTGCAGACTGAGAACGTTCGGAAGAAGAGAAATTGCATCTGTGTACACCACATACAGACTTATTTGTCATTATTCCTCAGTAGTATAAACAGTTCTATATAACAGCCAGTAACGTGACTTTTACATTGTGTTGAGGATTGTCAGCAATATAGAGATGATTGAGGGTATATAGAGGGTGGGCAAAGCGTCTATGCAATTGTGTGCCATTTTATACAAGACTTTAGTGCCCTTGGGTCTGGATTTCTGCAGAGAGTTCTGAAAGTGCCCCCAGGAACAAGGGGCAGCTGTGTGATGATGTGGCCTCTCGCCATGTTTCTCTCCTCTGCCACCAGATTCCTCCATGTGACACCCCCTGGAGGCCCTCACTGGTGTCAGCTACCTTGGCTGTGTCTGTGGCTCGTCCCTCTGGCATCTCCTCATATTCCCACTGCATGGGCTTGGACCCCATCTTCCAAGGCTCCCTGGCATAGCAGTCAGGCTTTCTCCCTCACCCGACTCTACACTGTAGTAAGGGATCTTTATCTACAGATTACATTGATCCTGTTAGTTCCTGCTGAAATCTGCCCTGGTGCTCTCTTTGTCCCTAGGGTTGATGCCATCCCATCACATGGCCCCCTTCTAAGCTTGACTTGGAATCTGGGCCTCTCTAGCTGCCCAGTGCTTGTTGTTTCTCAGCTGGGAGATGCTCGCTTTCTCTCCTCCAGGTCTCTTGCTAGAGTCCATGACATGCTGTTCCTAGCAGACTCAAACAGCCTTTCAATTTTAGCTTTCTGTCCTCCAGATATTCTCACCCTTCCACGTGCCTCCTTCTACCCGTAGCAGTCTAAAGTGGGCTCTACTTTCTTTCTTGCTCTCGCTGGAATTGTTAGCTTGAAGCTGACCAGCACCTTATCTGTCTGCTGTGTTCCCATCCATCTGTTGCTGAGAGAAGCAGAACAGAACCTGGGTACTATTAGAGCATGAAGTTCTAGAATAACATCAGGCAAGGTATCAAACTAACAAAAGAAATTGTAGGCAGAGAGTTTTGAAATTCTTGGGCCCCTTTGCGGGCAGTGATTTTGGTGTCCTTTGCCTTCCTTCTTAGATTTAATGCATTTTCTTGTCTACTTTAAAAAACATTTTGTAAAGGACCGGCCTGATAGCTCAGTGGACTCAAGTGCCTGCTCAGGCAGAGCGTAGAGGCTGGGGTTCCATCCCTGGTGTGCCCTGCTGGCCCCACCTGTGGGGTGTGCTGAGATGGCATTGACACTGGGAATGGTGGTGCATGCCTATGATCCCAGCGCTTTGGAGGCTGAAAGGAGAATCATTGAGTCTGATCTACAAAGTGAGACCCTGTAGACCTGTCCTAAGTTCAGGAAAAACAACAATAACAACAACAACAACAAAACCTTTGTAGCTACTCATTGTTTCTGTTTTTTTGCAAGAAATAGAAGTGACTTATCTTTGTTTTGTATTCCCTATGATGTGACTTTTTGAGAGACCATTTTTTTTTGTTTTTTTAAAGTCTTGGCATTCTTTTCCCATGTTTCAGCTTCGGATTACACAAAGCAGGAAGACAAAAGGGTATCACTTGCTGCGAAGGACAGATCTCTAGAAGAGGGAAGGAGGATAGAGGGACTGGAATAGCGGCCTGATAGTGCTCCTTAGTACTTATGGAGAATAACCTGTGTCTGAGAAATATGCTGATGTAAAATATTTTAAGAAAACTAGCATTGGTAGAAATGACAATAATTTATTCTATCTCCAAGTTATTTCCTTATATTTATTAGAAGTAATTTTATAGAAAACATTGTCTCAGATCCCCATATTGAGGGATTTAGTCATCAAGGACTACTTTAAAATGAATTCTTTCTCTAAATTTAATCCTCTTAGAATTAGAAAGCTATCTTAGAATAGGAAGAGATCTAAGGTAGCATTTATGAGTCTTTTCATTGTATATGAGAAAAATAAATTCAGAGACATCAACTGCTTTGTTTAACTGGTACAAGCCAACGTAGTTGTAGCGTAATTTCGAAACAAGGTGCATATCTTTCTTATACCAGTCTGTGGATCTGATCGACTGTGATCAGCTTGAGGCGGTTTCTAGCCCTGTGGTGTCGGGCAGTACCTTACACAGTGAAATGATGAGTTTTAGAATGAGATAGAATCAGTTCAACTCAGTTTGGTTCTGCCATGACCAGACATAATGACTTGGGAGCTAAGTCATTTCACCTCTCTGAATCTTGCTGTTGCCAACTAAAGAGATGTGAAGAAAATTAAGTGTGGCTCTGCATGAAAACAGAGCCTGAAACTGTGCCCTAGATCTCCCTTTTCACTCCCTTATCCAAAAATCAGTGTTTTTATTTGTTGCTTTTGGTTTGCCTGTCCTTCGATTTCTAACATCAGCTATGATACCTAATTATAATCTAGGTTAAATGTGACTTAATTTTAGCGTTGTGCTGTGTCCTCAGTTTTAAAGACCCACTTCCACATGAACTGATAGATTATGTAAAGGGAAATCTGAGTCATTCACTTTTCTGAGTAATGAGTTCATTATGCTAATTAGTCATCCAGGTAGCTCTTGCTCTATGCCACACATTTGGGGATAAAATATAAAAAAGGGAGCTGGGGGGATGGCTCAGTAGAATAAGCGCTTGCCTGGCAAGCACAAAGGCCTGAGTTCAATCCCCGGTTCTGAAAAAAAAAAGAGTATGTTCATAAAGTCTGAACTATCAAATAATAAGATCTTGTCAGTTGCTAACTAGAACGCCACTTTCAGCTTGCTAAAGGGATAAGGCCCACCCCATGCCAGCTTTCCATGATCAGAGAGGTGCTACTCAGCTCCAACTTCTCTGTGGAAGACCTTAGCTGACTCACTACTGGAATGTATACTTTCAACAAAACGAGATGCTACTAAGCCCCATAGAAATTGATTAGTTTCTTTAAAGGAAATCAAGATTTTGACTTTACCAAGAAAAGAATATGCCAAGTATATAACGAAAAGTGTTTTCATTGGGCAGAACCCAGTCCTTTTTTATTACATAGCATTTGTTATTTTCTAGTTAGAAAACAAGATATAATTTGAATATCCTTCTCAAAAATGCTATATCTATATTGTCTTAATGAGTCCCAAACCCAATTTTCGGACCTTTTATATAAAGCTATAATAGTGTTAGTAGGGTTCTGGAGTGCTGTGGACTCCTTCAAGAGATTTTTTTCCTGGTTCTTGTTGTCCTGAATAAAGAATTGGACAAGAAATATGCAAGAGGTAGTAAGGTTTTGTATTTATTAAAGGTGGGGAAAGAAAAGAATGCTCTGCAGAGGGAGAGCAGGCTCCTGAGAAAGAGCACAGGGCCACTTGGTTAATGGCCGCCATCGTTCGCACCCTCTGCTCCTCTGGCTATGTCAGATCTAGGCCAGCCTATCAAAAGCCTGCTTGGTTGCCAGAAGAATTAAAGACAGCAGTTTCCGATTTGCCCCAGGTGTGGAGCTTGAGTACCTGCATCCTGGCTGGCTGTGGTTGACAGGGCATGCTCACTTGCCAAAGCCATCTGGCCATGCCCAACAGGGACTCACAAGGATCTGTATTATTGACTTAGCTTGTATTTCCTTGGGATGGCAACCACGAAGTAAAACACATACCTAGTGTTGTTCGGGAAATTTTCTAATGCCCATATCTTGCACCCTGAGTAACTATTTTGAAGATAATAATGTGCAATATATTAACCATTGTTATTCTCCTTTTGTTTTGTTTTGAAATTTTGTTTTTTCATAAAATAAAAAAAGCAGGAGACATGGGGGTGAAATATATTTCTGATCAAAGAGTCAAAAGATGAGAATGCTTTTGACCTGTAATACACATTTCCAAATCCCCCCCGTGGGAACAAGGGATTGAACTCAGGCCCTTGTGTTTACCGGGCAAGCGCTTATTCTACTGAGTCATCTCCCCAGCCCCACTCCAAATTTCTTAAGTAAAATAATGTATCATGCTTCCATCAGTATTGGTTCTCTTGCTGCAACCTTGACCTAACTTTTTTGTTGTTGTTGTTATTTTTTTAAGATGGGGTCTCACTATGTAATTTGGGCTGGCCTTGAACTCGTTGTGTAGCTCAGGTTGGCCTTGAACTCACAGTGATTCTCTGGATTGCTGCAGCTACAGGCATGTACCACTATGCCTGATTTAGACCTTATTTTGGTTTTTAATAGGTAGAAAAGCTGCTGTAGGATAAAGTTGAGAGCCCAAATAGCTGCTACCTGGGCCTGACGTGTTAGATCACCAAAGTTTTGCACTTTCAGCCACGAAGAGACAAGGACATGAGAAGTACAGTCCTGTGTACTTGGTTTCCTCTTCTAATTAAGTTTAATTTCATTAAGGATTTAATCCAGGGGCATTGCTCTGCTTCCTCCTGCAGCTAGTGTGCCACCTGGCAGGTTCCTCTCTCTGAAACTCATTTTCTTGCAGTAAAAGAAATTATCAAAAGATTTAAAACAAAACTCTGTGCCCCAATCAGTTTTTTTTTTTTTTTTTAAACTACAGGAATTAAAAGGCATTGTGTGTTCTGTTAAATATTTATGTAGGAGGCTATTGATGTCTTCATTTAAATAGTTCTTTTCAGATGCAAATTAGACATGAGTTGAGGTAGGGGAGGTGTGGAATCCTTGCCAGGGAAATGTTCTTGCGTGGGGCTGCTCCTGAACAGACACCTTATTGTTTTTCTCCTAAAAGCCTATGTGTGTCATTTTTAATGGAGTCTTCATTTGACTTCTTAAAAATAGCTTCTTGGAATACTTACGGATTGCTTTATGAAGGAAGTTTGTGAAGGTTTTCTCATTTATAAAATTGCAGAATTCTATAGTTGAAGTAAATATATTTTTAGCAAATGTGAAGGTGTGTTTAAATTCTCATACATTATTATTTAGCAGACAGGACTTATGTAGAGAAATGTATAACAAGTGTGAGGGTTTCATTTTATTTGTTTTATTTATTTATTTATTTTTGGTTTATTTATTTTTTTGAGTCAGGGTCTTGCTGTCTATTTCAGGCTAGCCTTGAATTCACTGTGTGGTCCAGGCTTGGAGGAATCTATCGTCCTGCGTCAGACTCCTGAATACTCGTGTTACAGGCCTGTGTTACCATGTCCAGCTAAACACGTGTGTTCAGTTCATGTACTCATTTAGAAGCCTCATAGTTTTACATATTTTCAAAGAGGCATAAAATGCTTATTAGACAAAGTTTAAAAGTACACACTTCAAGAAAATAGAATGCAGACCTTTGTGAGAGAGGTATCATAGTGTGGAGCTGGGACTATTCATGGGCTCTTCTTGGTGCAAATCTGTGGAACTTATAAACTTGTAGACAGTTGGGACTTGGTTTATTGGAGAAAAATGATGGCCCCCCACAGGTAGGAAGATAATAGCTCCCAGGTGAAAGTGTCACTGGGTTCATCTGTCTCCTTTCAAAAGCTTCTTGGTTCTTATCTTGAACAGTGTAGTGGATTTCTAAGTGAAGATCAACTTATTACATCCTGCTGAATTAAACTAGCCTGGTGCTGGGTGTGGGAGGCCCACAAGAGTGCTGTTGCCAGCAGCATAAAGGCAGAACAGGAGAAGCTGCTGCTGTTAGGGATGCCACTTGGAGAAGCTGTTGGAGCTGTTGGAAGCTGCTGGTTCTCTTGGGCTGTTCCTCTGGAGGACCTTTTCATGCTGGCTTTCCCGATAAACTTTGGAGAAGCTTGGGTCCTCAGCTTGAACATTGATTCCTGGCCTCAGAGGGGAACATGGTGCTCTGCTCAGCCTCATGAAGCTCGTTGCATTGGCTTTCCAAATGGGAACTCAGCTTTCCTCATCACTGGAGGAGCTCAGGACCTCACTTTTGCTGAAGATGGCTGTGGTACTTTTGGGGGAACTCTAGTGCTTACCTTGAGCGTAGCTTCCTAGCTTCAGTTCAGATCCCTCAGCCTGCTAGCACAGATCCTTCATCCTTCTGGCATAGACTTCCTAGCTTCCACCACTGACCTTTGGGCCTTTCCAGCACAGATCCATGGAGCAGAACTGCATGAAACTTTGTTATGAGCTCTAGGCCTCCAACTGAACTTGTGGGAGGCATTGTTATGAGCTCTAGGGTCTCAGCTGGACTTATGCAGGATAGTAGCATCTAGGTCCTCAACTAGATTCTTTACTATTTAGTGTGTGGGTAGATTTTCTGCACTTGTAAAAGATTCTTGGTTGATTCATTATAAAATACTATTATAAGATGCGTCCTGTACTATATTGTTCACCTTGCAAAAACCCCAAACCATGACAACAAGGAATTGGAATAAAGGAGTGTGAAAGGCTAATGTTCATTAAAGGTAGGGAAGGAAACATGCTCTGCAGAGTGAATTAGGGCCAAGTAAAAGTAAAAAAAATGTGTTTGCTCCAGCATGAGAGCAGAGTACTGGAGAAGAACAGGGTTGCCAGAGCTCTGTGGCGCCTGACCTCTTGTGTCTCCTACTGCCCGGGCTGATGTCAGCCTCGGCTGTCCCACCAAAATGTGCTGGTATTCTGAGAAGAACTGGAGGGTGCACTCTGTGGTTGGCTCCACCTTCAGGCTTCTGGAGCTGTTCTGCAAGCTTGTGGCCTGGCACTTTGTGACCCACAGGTCAAACCCACTTCCACAGCTAGTTTGCCGTGCCCTAAAGTAGCCCGTTTTTCAGGTGAAAGGCATAGCCCAGTCTTCTTTGTGTGTTTTAAGTAGTCTCAGTTTGTCATTCAGACTGGCCTTGAGCTCTCCTGGCCTTGCCTCAGGAGTGCACTACCACCCCCAGCAAATTTTTTGTTTTTCAGATGAATCATGTGTGATGTTCACCTCAAAACGTTGTTTGAATCTTCTGAATCTGTTTCTCTATCTTAAGGTCACACTTTTGCCCTTTCTCTTACCAACATGATACGCTGTTTGTTGTCTGTAAAGGATTGGGAGTGTTATGCCTTGAGATTTTTTTAAATCTCATAATTTTAAAAACAGACTTGAGGCTGGAGATTTAGCTTAGTGACAGAACTCTTGCCTAGCAAGCTGGAAGCCCTGATTTCAGTATCCAGCACCAAAAGCAAAACATAAACCTCAACTAAAAACCATACAAAGTATACCCTCCCCTCAAAAAAGGACTTGGTCTTAATGGTAGAGGATGATATTTTGCTTTTTCTTTTACCTCCCCAGAATATTGGAATTTAGGCATTGTATTCTTTCACGATTTTTAAAAATTCATTTGCCGATGTTAACTATTTAATTTACTTTTCAGTAAAGCTGTCCGTTATGTGCCATTTTTTTTTAACCTAATAAAACAAAGCCTCATTTCACAATTTAAACCTTATTGGGTCTGATTCACTGGCACTGCCAGTTTATTGTTCTCCTGCAGCTTGATGTGCTTCCAGTTGTAATTGTGTTGACCCTGCAATGCATGAAATCTCCCCAGTACTTATCAAACTGGGAGAGATAAGTCTACACCTCGCAACTTCATTAAATATCTCATTTATATTAAACACATGATAACTTTGAACAGAAATAATAACTTGTTCCGAAGAGGGAGCCACAGCAGCTGTGGGACTATGCTGCACGGGGTGGGCCGGCCACTCCCTCTCCTTTGCAGCAGATTGTTTCAGGGCCTTCGGAACAAGTTGATTTCATTGGTGTGTGATTTTCTCATTTTTGAAACAGGGAGTGTGGGGGACCCTTGAACTCGCTCTGTAGCCCAGGCTGGCCTCAGACGTGCAGTGATCCTCCTGCTTCAGCCTCCCAGGTGTTAGGGTTCTAAGCATGTTCCTTGCTGTCTGGCTTTTCTTCCTTCCAGCTCTGTAAAGAATCTGTGTGAAGGAGTGCCACATACTGTTTCAGTGCATGGTCATAGAAATTGATGATTTGTTATTCATTAGTAGATTATATGTTTATCACTTATTACTTTGTATGCTTCCCTAGCACTATGTAGTGGGTTCTTGCTTCTGGATTGCTGAGCACGCTCTTAAAATGCTTGTCTTGGCTACCTACTGCTCAGACTTAATGTTTACAGTAAGTTGAAACTGTGATTGTTATGAAGCTTTACCTAAAGAAATTCAGAGCCAGTGTATTGTTGGGGATACTGGAGTTGACAAGTAGAGGCCACACACACACACAATTGTTGTGTTAATTGTATGGTGTATTAAGCATTCTGTAAGCACAAAAATTACAGTGCAAGTCTAGCTTCTATTCTTGCAGAGCATGCCTTCTACAGAGTAGCAACCAGTACAGAATTCTAAATTAAACTATAACTTAAATTGACTTCAACAGATACTAACAGTCAAGCTGAAAAAATAAGCAACAAGATGAGATTAAAAAGGGAGCTTTTAATATACATATTTTTCCTCCGATGGCTGAGATCTGACAGAACTTCATGGGAGGTGCGGTGTAAAGTGGCACAGAAAGTTGGTCATTAGGCACAGCTGTCATCACAAATTATTTTGGTACAGGGTGAAAAGTTCTAGTTCATTTGGTACCCAGTTGGATGCAGGCCTTGGGCAAGTTGTTATAATCCCCCCATGCTGAGAATGGGCCTCCAGTACTGACTCTTCCTGCGCCTCCTTCCTCTCTAGCTGAGGTCACCTGGGAGCCCCCCTGGACCTGAGCTTCCCATCGAAACCGTGCTGGATGACAGAGAGCGGAGAATTTCCCATTCGCTCTACAGTGGCCTGGAGGGGCTCGAGGAATCGCCCACCAGAAACGTGGCGCTCAGTAGGATAATGGGTGAGTCAGGTGAACTCTGTTTATCTCGTCTCATGTTTACGCCTTCAGTGGTTCATGGAGAGGTTATTAATGTAATATTAATGCAAAGGAGGCCTGCATTTTCAAGAGGAGGGAACACAGGTTTGGTACAGTCACTCAGGAAGTGCTAATGTGGAAGAGAAAATCAATACATTGATTTGTTAAGTGAGTTTTAGATCCCACAACACGTGGGAAGAACAAAAAAGAAGAGGATCATAAAGAAATGCTTTTCAGTGATGAAGATATTCTTAGCTTACTGGAGATGAACGAAGCTGTGTTTCTTAAAAATCAAAATTCAATAGTTTATGGCGAGAAGGATTCATAAAGTTACATCATTCACTGCATTGCCTAGAGAAGAAAACTATGTATATCCATATAGACTTACATCAATGCAAAATATTCCTATTTATTTGGTTTATTCTTAGCAGGATACAAATATATCTTAATTGCACTTCTAATTTTTCACAGCTTAGTTTTCAATCCTGAACTCGCCTTCTGTAGCCTTTGTTTGGATTCCATGCCACACTCTCTGCATGGCCCCTGGTGGGTAATGAGGTTATTAGCGCTTGCTCTGCAGCAATTCAGCCCTCCACTAACAGATGCAGCTAAGAAAGACGTGCTCGGCCATGGGAGTGGCTGGATTGTAAAGAATTGCTCAATTTGAGATTAGCTTGTAACACTTTTTAAGTTTAAAACATTAGATGCGATTTGGGTGGAAATAACACCTGACATAAAACACTTGTATTGCTGATAGATTTTGCAAGGTTCTCATTTAAAGTGAAACTCTAAATTTAACTCTATCTTGAGTACTAGTCACAGAATGTAATACAATTCAAGTTTCCATTATGGAGCTTCATTGAAACAATAATTGGTTTAATGCATCCATAGTGCTTATGGAAAGTCTACCGGTGGGTAGACAGTGTGTACATGTTTTTGCTGTAGACAAAAGTTGAATAAGAAACAATTTCTGCCTTTAAAGAACAGGACATGATGGGAAAAAACACATCAATCTGACTAGCAAAATTTTCTTTCTACTAATCCTAGCTTTCTTGTTGGGATAAATTGCTAAGTTCTTGATTTCTCATCTTGGTGCCAATACAACTTGGACATGCCAACTCTCTGGTTTACTCTGTCAGCATTTTTCTTTTTACCTGCTTGATCTAAGAGAAAGGCAGGGAAGGATGAGTCATCTCTCGGCTTGATGACCTGTTGGTGAGGCTTTCTACATAGCTTATTACCATTAGTTATTATTTGTCACTACTATTGGATTTTCCATACTTTCTTGGCTTTGGTGTAAAATTTATTTGTGTTAAATTCTTTTCTATTGAAGAAATTTCAGACCCCTTGAGAGAGAAGGGTATGTATGAGTGCATTGTGTCCCTAGATCTGCGTGCATACAAAGTGATACGCTGTAATTTCCCCTTTATTATAGGAACATAGGACTTGCCATACTGAATCAGACCATTGGTCCGCCAGTTCCTGTAAGCCGCATCCTGCCTCCACCCCCTGATGCTTCAGAGGAAGGCGAAAACCTAAAACTAAAAACAAACCAAAAAACCCTTCCAAGTTTTCATGTAGTGACTTGTTGACATGCGGTGCATGCGGGTTGAGGAATCCTTTGTATTCTCAGTAGTCTCTCCCTGGGTTTTGGTAGCTGTGACTGTGTTAGTCCTGTGTGGTTTGTGTTCTAGCTGCCTTTGTTTGCTCCTCCTCCTCCTAGGCATGGGATGAACTCTTGCACTCTGGGTGCCTCCCTGCGCCAGGATTGCCCCACCCAGCTCCATGCTTCATCATGTACTGTGGATGTTCTTTTCTCCTTTTGGCTGGGGGACAAGGGTGACAGATTTATTACCATTTGGTAGCAGGCCAATATGCATTTTATGATTGGCCTGTTAAAAGTCTTATATATGTTGTACTGGGAACTACATACCCTATGCAGTTTTATCTTATGGTTAATTTGACTGATCTGGCATTTTATAAACCTGAGAACTGTTTAGTCTGTGTGCATTCTTATCCTAGGAATCAACTGCTGCTTATGAAGTTAGTTTAAAGCTCAAAGTTAGATGTCCTATAAAAGAAGTTGCCTTGCAACCAAATACCAAAACAGGATACCACATATAAGATTTAAAAGTATTGAATTTGTTAGCTTACATGAATAGCGCTACTGTTTATGGAGGTGTACAATGTCCAGGTGCATAAAAATCTCTCATATCCTTGTTTTGTGGTTGTCCTTATACAATTAAGATCACTCCTGGGTAGATCAAAGGCTGTGGGTGTGCTGGAGTTTGCCGTGGAGCTGGTATGAGAGGCAGGGAGCTCTGTGTTGAGTTCTAAGTGATGACATTAAGAAGTGATGGTATTTATATGAAGAGTGCAAATTTTCACGTAAACTATTCCCTCCACCAAAGAGAATTTTGAGGCCTTCTGATCTGTGTCTATGGGAACACATCCCAAGAGAGAGGCATGTAATAAAATACCTGGAAAGGAACAGACTTCTACCTGGAAAGATGTCAGATGTTCACGGGGCATGCACTTTCTCATTTAACAAATGAACCTGAAGTCCCAAGATCCTATGATGAATTTTTAAATTTTTTTTTCTCTGTATTTTGAGGAAGGGTCTATGGGGTGTTCAGGGTCTCACTACAAGATTGGACTCGTAGTGATTCTCCTGTTTACAGCCTCCAAAGTGCTGAGATTATAGGCGCACACCACCAAGCCCCAGCCCCTGTGCCTGCTTGCAGGTGCTTTAATCCGCTGAGCTATTTGGCTGGCCCCATGATGCTTTTTGTTGTATTTTGCTTTCAGCTATTCCCTCTTTCTGGAAATAGCTCTCCCTGGGGAATGTAGAAGGCATACATTAAGTGTGAATGGTGTTCATGAGAGTCGTTATTTATTCACATCTATTAAAGGTTTTCATTTTTTAAGCAAAGGCACTTAATGATGTCCAGAATGCACTCAGGCCTGTTGTGGTGATACGCACCTCAAGTCCTCCACACTCAAGAGGCTGAGGCAGGAGGATGGCTCTGAGTTGCAGCCCGCGTGGGCATGGTGAACACAAGCTGTAGCAAGACCATGTGTCAAATATCCAGGGAAAGAAAAAGAGACTCTTTTTATCCTGGCCACCACTGTGATCTAAAATTTAAAGTTCAACTTTGAGATTACCTTAGAGGTCATGTACTCCATTCTATTTTTATTTTTGGGACTTAGAGACCAAAGAAATGAAATGGCTTGACTGAAAGTGTATCTTTTTTGTTTTGTTTTGTTTTTAACCTAAGTATGGTTGTATGGTTTTCTGTGTTGTGAGTCCCACATTCCTCACACCTAATGTATCTTTTTGGCTGTGGGCTGCATAGAGCAGAATTGTGGCCAAGGGCAGGCTCTCTCCAGGTGTCGTATGTTTTGAGTGGATGTCCTCTGCTCTGAATTTTAGAGTAGCATCGAACATTCATCAAAGTGTTTCCAACTACTAGACCGCTTTATCTAACAAAGAAATCCTAGACAGGGCTGATTTAACCAACATGATCAATCCATAAACTGCATCACAAGTTGATATTTGGGAGCAGAGAATCTTAATTTTTCCCCAACTTTTTATCTGAATAATGTTTATTTAAAGCACAAACTAAAATCTGTTACATCCATTTCAGAATATATCTCAGTTGTTTCAATTTTCATACATTTGTGGTGAGTTTCAGTAATGATTATGTTCAGAACATTTTCATCTTGTTAGAAATTTAACATATAAAAATGAGCCATTGATGTTTCCTTACGAGCCCTAGCACTGGCACAATTTTCCTCCTCTCTTCTGTTTCTAGTATCATGCATGGTATTGCATTTTATGTAAATTTACCAATGAATAAATGTTTAGTGAACAATCATTTTGTATCTCATTGTCTTTCTGTATTGACTGGTTTACTGCTTAGGTTGTATAGGTTGATTAGCTAATTGAGGATAAAAAGTATTTTGTCCATTAAAAAAGATCAAAGGGAGCCCGCCAAATAGTTCAGCGAATTAAAACACCTGCAAGCAGGTTCAAGGGCCAGGGGTTCTATCCCTGGGCCTGCAGTGGCAGTCCCACTCTCAGGGCACACTGAGATGGTAATTGAGACTTGGGGTGGTGGCACAGTCCTGTAATCCCAGCTCTTGGGAGGCTGTAAACAGGCGGATTACTATAAATCTGCTCTAGGAATGACACCCTGAACACCCTGTACACCCTTCCCTAAAATACAAAAAACAAAACAAAACAAAACAAAACAAACAAAAAAAAAAACAAAAAACACCCAAAGAACAGATCAAAGCCTTCTCAAATCATTCTTCAAAGATTTCATGCTTATGTATGCACCAAGTACCGGCAAACATAATTAAGAGATTATGGTCTTATCTTGGTAAAGCCTGATAATATAGTTAGGTGACTTTGTTGTTTACAACCCAGTTTATTCCTGGAGCCATGTCCCAAAACATATTCCTGGCAAGCATGCTAAGAAGTGGAAAATTGATGGAAAATATGAATAATCACATCTTGAGGAATATTAGCCTCCAGAATCACAGATGGGAAAAAAATGCTAAATTCCTGTCTTCTCAGAGAGACCTCTTAACCATGAATATGTGTATAAAATCTTGGATCATTTAAAGTACAATATTTCTATTCAGAACAACATTACAAGAAAAGGATTTATCATATGAATTAATCAGTGTGCCTTTGTACTTAGTGGTCCATCCCTCAGAATATATTATGTCATTGCAAGAGCTTTCAGGTTTTTGCTTAAAAATGTGTGCAGGATGATTATTCTGTGATTCTCCCTTCCACACATCATACCTAGGTGAAGACTTCATTAGTGTTGTGTCATGCTCCCATGAGTCACTGCAGTGAAGTGTCTGTCAGTGGTAACCCTGGTTTTATAACTTCATGTAGAGTTTTAGAGGGCCAAAGGGTCTGTCTGTAGAGGGAAACATGCCTTTGGCCAGCTGTGCTAGAATGTCCTAATTTATGAGTGCTTTTGGTGAATAGGGTTCCAAACTCATATCCTAAAACTAGGCAGGAGGGAATGAGTGAATTGAAATGAAGAAAGATAAATGAGCATGTTTTATGTTTGACTTGCATCTGTATTATGAGCATTCATATAAATCTGCAGTTTTCTTAGTTTGTTAGAATGGTTCATTTGATATCAAAGTTGAAAGTTTTTCTAGAAAGGATGCCAATGAAGTTTCAATGTCATGTTACTATAATGGAGTGGTTCCTACTAAATAATGAATATATTCAAAATTTCTGGCAAGTTGCTTGTATGGGCTGTTTTGGAAAGCTATATAGTTATTGTTGTGCTGAAATATCTAGAAAAATATATTCTGTTCTTAATAAAATCCTTCAAGCCTATGTATGCCACTCCAAAAGTTCTCATTATGAATATTTATTGTTAAATGTAGATCCAAGACTAATGTTAATCTTCCTGTCCAAATTGCTCTTGTGCTATTTTGAATAATAATTTATAAGAAAGAAAACATGCACACTATAAAATAATGGCAGCACAGTCTGCTTTTTACTTGGGTAGAACACGAGAGCCAATTTAACAGATTCTGAAATTGGGTTTTCAGTGAGTTTTTATCCCCCTGTGGGGAAGACCAGGACATCGTCAGGTCACCTTGCTCCATCAGAAGTATGGGCTCCTGGGCCATGCCATGTCGTTGTGACATTACTGTGAGCATGACCTCACCCAAGGTGTGGATATGAACCAAAGACTTGTCAGCTCATTGCTGCACAGAAGAAGCATGATACAAGGTTTTGGAAGGATGCTGAAAGACTTGTAATGAGGCAAAATAGTACATTATTCACCGTCGTGCTGACCTATGAGCCTAAGCAGGTAGCTTGCAAGTGACTGGACCATTCGAGACCTGTCCTTACCTGAGACACTGTCTTCACTGAATAACTCAGAATGTGTAGGTTCTTCAGTTATGGCCCCAAAACATCCAGCACTTTCTGATCCTAATTGTTTTGTTTTGTTTTTTTTTAACTTTGAGATCACACCTTTCACCTCCCTTCCCCTAAACCTTGATTCTAGGAGTATCTTTGAATTGTCACCTAAGTGCACCATGGACCTTTCTTCATTGTGCATTTAATGATATTGTTGCTGATGCCCAAAATGACATCATTTCTTGGAGAGGAGAAGATCAACTTCCTCATTGAGAGCCCAGCTCTGAAAGTGAATGTCTGATGAGGTTCCTCGTGCTCAAGGTTCACAGCTACCCAGGCACAAGGGTGTGTCAGGGGTTTCAGCCAAGCTCCACACCACCCTGTGCTTATCATTACCAGGCTCATGCATATTGTCCTCTTCTACCAGGCTGTGAGCTCTTCATGGACAGATTCTGTCTTCTGATCTTGCCTGGCATGCAGTAGTTGCCCCATGAGTGCATGAATGAGTGAGTGATGTATGTCACTAGGAGTTGCCTCTGAATTTTCTGGTAGAAATTTGCAAAGGACTTTTGTAGCTGAAGAACTACAATTTAGATCTACAGTTACACTTTGGAGATCATCTTGTCTTTAGGAAACCTAGAGGAATTCCATGTTTCCTTAGCTACCTAGCCATCACTCAAGAGTAACATACTCTCAGTCTCTGATGATGCTTTATAAAAAGTACCTGTGCTTAAATTCTACTGTTCTAGTGGATTAAACAGATGTGTGGGAGTTCGATGCTTTCTGCTGTCACCAGATATTAAAATGAATAGATGTAGCACTTAGATCGATGTCTAGAATTTCTCTTGTTCTTCTTTCCACTGGACAGGTAAATACCAGCTGTCCCCCACCGTGAACATGCCCCACGATGACACTATCATTATAGAGGATGACAGGTTACCTGTGCTTCCTCCTCATCTCTCTGACCAGTCCTCTTCCAGCTCACATGATGATGTGGGATTCGTGACAACAGATGCCTCTGCGTGGGCTAAGGCTGCAATCAGCGACTCAGCCGACTGGTAAGCACCTAACCCAGAGTTGGCAAACAGTAGTTAATTGCAATCACCTTTTATTTTATGTTTTATGTGGCCTATCAGCACAGTTAATCAATTCTTTATGGCAGTTTTCCATTTTTATTGCTTTTATACTCTTAATTATCACTCTTCTAATAAATTATACCCCAATCCTGTGAACTTGCTCAGTTGCCTTAGCCTTCAAGGGCTGTGGATAATACTTTAGCCAAAATAACAACAAAACTACCACTAACCAGAAATCCCTACTCATTCTTTTTAAGTTTTGTTATTTATTACTTATTTTAGATCTGTGTTAATTGGATGAATTGTTGGTCTAGTAAATAAATCTGAAAGAAATTCCCAAGTTGATTGCAATAATTGGGTGCAAAACTAATAGTTCATGTGTTCTGGGCCTGGGAGGTGGCTTTATTAAGGTTTTTTTTCTAGAGTGTTACTACTGTTGAAAATGTTCTACACCTCTTTTTTCTTTTTTTTTTTTCTTGGCGGAACTGGGGATTGAACTCAGGCCCTTGTGCTTGCCAGGGAAGCACTTATTCTACTGCGCCATCTCCCAGCCCCCCTGTTCTGCACTTCTAAAGTTGTGATTTTGGGGACAGTCTCTTTTTTTTTTTTTTTTTTTCCTGTGTCTTTCAAAGTAGAAGACAAAGTTGATACTATTGAGTCAATGCATGGCTCACAAATGTGAAGGCACCTTAATCGACACACCTAGTAATTATACACATCAGTAAGCAAAGGGAAAGGCCCTCTTGTAAGGTTGAAGCAATCATCATTACAAACCATGTGAAGTACTAGAGCAGCATTTTCTTATTGCCCTTTCTCTAGGGTCCTTTCTGAATATTTCAGCACAATCATATTTAAAAATGCTAAGAGTTCATTCTGTCTTTGCTTATGCATTTATACTTCGCACACTTTTCTTGACTTGTGTCAACATTAATACCCTGACAGTCATTTGCATGACATTTTAGCAATGGTATTAACAAAATAAAACAGTCCCTTGGTTATTTTCCCCTCTTCCCCGTGTAAATTCACAAAGATCTGGTGCATTCAGCTGTCAGTTCTGCAGGTGTTTCCAGAATAAGTTCATCTGTTATTTGGGCTTTGGAAAATTTATATACAGCTTTTCTGTCTTCTTTAATTCTTTTTTTTTGCAAATGCAGGATATAAAAATAGAGCTGTGTTCAAGCCCACATGACAATAGTTCAGCTTTGATTTTTTTTGTTTTTTGTTTTTTTTTTTTTGGAGTGGGGGGACTAAACAGGAGTAGCCATAGGGCACAGGAAAACAGCCCATTTACAATGCACAGATGTGGATGTGAGTGCATTGCCACAGTTGGTGTCTTTCTCTGAAGGGGAGAGTCATAGCTACAGAGATCTTTACTAAGATCTGGGACTTACTGAGTTTAGATCTATGCATTGTCCATCCTGGGGACACAAGGCTGTGAACGACCACCGTGGAGGAAGCTGAGGACACAGCCTCCGGAGCAGGTCTGCTTGGGGCTTTAGGAAGAGCCACCTTGGTGAAAAGAAATGTCTCGCAGGGGTAGAGTGTGGCGTTGGTTTCCCTAAGGGGCATTTGCAGAAATGGTGAGGCCTTGTGTGACCTCAGGGTGGTGAGGGCGCGGAGAGAATCTGAATGCAGCCAAACAAGCACTACAGCTGTCGTGCCTTCAGCAGAAAGAGTGGGCTCCTCCAGCTTGACAGTATCGCCCTCATCTTTGATGAAAATGTTAGGAAAACAAAAGGCCAGTAAGACAGGATTGATAACTGGAATTTTAATAACGTTGGGGGTCAGGATGTGGTTGCCTTCTCCACAGAATCATCTGTCCGTTCTGCTGTTTAACTTATTTAATATATAAGTATACTGTTTATTGAGTCTGAAATGACTTTTAAATGATATTGATAGGAAATAATTATGACATAGTTTAAGAATATTTAGTTATTTGAAGGCACGTATTAACTCTCCAACTCGTTTGACATTTTCGATTGCGTCTGCTTACAGTTCACTGCATAATTGTGGAAGGCTAAACAAGTCAAATGGCTAAACTTCTAATTTGTTAATAGTGAAGACTACTTTTTCAGTTCATTAGTTGATTTAGGGAACATTAACAGTGGCTTTTTTAGGGGGACATAACAGCAAGTTCTAACTCTCATGGCAGCATAATTTCAGAGGACATAAAATTAGTTTAAAAATATGCCAAGTGGGGATTTTAGGCAACTTTGGCAGTGACATTTATATTTCTTTGAAGAATGCTTGCCAGTGATTTCTGCTCAAGCTGAATTTCACATTCATTCTGTCTACAATCTTGATGACTTTCTGAAGATCAGCCTTTAAAGTTTTACGTGGCACCGAATGAATGAATGAATGAATGAATGAATTGCTAAGTAGCCCGATTGATGAGAGCTACATGCACAGAGACATACATTTGTGGTCTTGGTTCTCTGAGAGGCGGACGCAGAAGGAATCCAGGTGTATGCCCAGCCTGGGCAATTCAGCAAGATTTGTGTCTCAAAGTTACAAACAAATAATGAAATAAAAAGGGTGGGGATATAGCTTAGTGTGAAGACCCTGGGTTATTTCCTAGTTCCAAAATAAATAAATAGGCTGGGGAGATAGCTCAGTGGCATAAGTGCCTGCCTAGTAAGCGCAAAGTCCCAAGTTGAATCTCTGGTATCATAATAAGCAAAAACAAAAAATGCAAAGAATTACTGTTATTGGCAGTATGTTAGTTTATGGCTACAGAATTGGGTCATAATTCTCATGACATGGGTTTGAGTTTTCCACTTCTAAAACTGTTTCTTGACATACTTTTAAAATTGAATGAACTGACTGCAGTGTGCCCAAAGGACACCTGAAAACTCAAGATGAACCTGGTCCTGCTCCTTCATGGAGCATCATATCTATTGGAAGTTTTGGAGGCAAAATGATACTTAAAATGAAAAGATTTAAAATAGAGCACAAGGTGACATTAATATAGAACACTGTATTTTATAAAAATATAAAACAAAAGTGTTTTGGCGTTAGGCTGAACTTCCAGCCCCTGTGCAATTCATCTGTTCTCTGTGCTCCTGGGCCAGGCCTGCTTGAGCCCCAAAAGGCTCCAGAGGTGGCATTGAGGGGAGTGGACCCTGCTGTCATGTGACGTGACACTTCCTTAAAGTCTGTGTCTTGTGCACCTGTCACACTCCACTCTTGGGCCCTGCCCTGTTTGTCAGGAAAGACTGAGGAGGATTATCTACTTCCTTCATATAGTTCTGAGGATGCCATGACTTGTATTACTTTGAATAGGTAGAGGTGGACAGTCTCTATCCGGTAGTAATTTACCTTTGTTGAGTGGGTTGAGGTTTGTGCAGGGCTTGCACCTTACATCTTATATCCTGCCATGAACTTTGGAAGGTGAGTGAGGCAGCTGTTCCCTTTCTTGAGCATGTGGAGACATATGGACTCCAAGCAGCACAGGCATCTGAACCCAAGGGCAGAGATTTCCCATTGGAGTCTTGCTCTTCATAACCTTCAGCTTAGCTCTTCTGAGAACCGGTTGTCATTTCCTGCTACTAAATTGCAGCTAAATTTTTATTTTTATTTTGGTTCTGGTAATTGAATTCAGAGCCTCTTTACCACTGGATACATCCCTAAGCTTTCTTATGCTTTATTTTAACATGGTCTCTCAAGTTGTCCAGGTGGGACTCAGAGTTGTAATACTTTGGCTCAGCCTGTGAAATACTGACAGCCTTTAGCTAAATTTTCGCAGTATATACAAACCAGATCACTGTCTTTTTTACAACATAAATGACATTATTCATAAAAAGCTCGCATCCATCACAAACATTGGACAATCTGTCATCAGCTGAGCTGAGTGGACAGGGCCGCACACGCCCTCAGTGTGTGCCTAGGCCGTGGAGGGCTGGTCTCCTACCTGGCCAGGTAGGTGACGGCTCCCTCCTGATAGTGGAGAGCTGCTGAGTTCATTTACTCACTGTGTTCAGCAGAGGAAAAGGCGTTATCATGCTATCAGCTGTGCTCAGAGCACCTGGCAGCAGATGCTTGCAGAGATTTCCAAAACGGAAGTGATTCTCCATCGTGACCAGACACTTGCACTGGGCACGGTGGGTCATCCTGTCCCCAGCGATGGGCTGTGTGCTTCCTTGCCAGATTCAGTTGGCCACCGTGTCGGTGCCACCCAAATCAGATGCCATCTACAGTTAGCTGTGCTTCTCCCGACGCGCTCGCACGTGCTCTCGTCTGTGCAGCTGCAGCGTCTGCTTCAGACCTCGCGGTATTTTCCTTGCAGGCCTGTAAGCTCACGGCTCCTTTCTTTTTTTATTATTTTGACTTTGGTCTATCCAGTCTAAAACTTTCCCCTTAATCAGGGTAGGTTCCCAGGCAGATTTGTTGAGTTCTTTTTCAGCTAATTAACCGTTTCAGAGAAATTAAATCCTCATGAAGGTGTTTTGTTTTTGCATATTTCCTTTTCTGAAACATAAGGTACAGGTATGTAGGAGACCTGGGGTGTATCCTTTTAGAAACTGGTTTCCGGCTGCAGTTTATATGATTCTAATGTCTGCTAAATAACGGACTTATTGTTGTTGTTGTTGTTGATTATTCATTTACGTATTTTTTTGGCACTGTGGATCAAACCCAGGGCCGTGAGAATGCTTGCCCAGTGCTCTGCCTCTGACCGAGCCCCAGGCCCTTCATGTGTCGTCCTCTCTTACAAATAATGTTTTGTCAAAGGGACTGGAGAGAGAGAGAGAGAGAGAGAGAGAGAGAGAGAGAGAAACAAAAAATTGACATGTGGAGAGTTTTATTCTGAATATTAAATTAATCATAGAAGTTTTTAAAAGATGAACTATCTGTATTATTTCGTTTAAAAATTCTTGAGGAATGCACATGTGTGCATATTTACACAGTACGTATAGCTTTTCTAAGTTGGATGTCTGCTGCTCTCGTAGTAAATGATTTTCTGTCTTCCTTTCTCACCAGCTCTTTGAGTCCAGATGTGGATCCGGTTCTAGCATTTCAGCGGGAAGGATTTGGACGCCAGAGTATGTCAGAAAAACGCACAAAGCAGTTTTCAGATGCCAGTCAATTGGATTTCGTTAAAACACGAAAATCAAAAAGCATGGATTTAGGTAGTGAGTACAATCTCCATGAATCTTTATCTAATAAGGTGTAGATGCTTCCAGGATAAAATTGATGGTCCTGAACACATGTGTGTTTGTGTTTAGCACTGGAGAAAATAAATGTGAAATGTGGCAATTTGGCAAATTAGTTTTTCTCTGAGTTTGAGATAACTATATTACAAACAAGTGGCATGTTTACAGAATATGCAATATGTTAATATATGTTTTCTTATGAGAAAGGAAACAAACACATGTGCATATCATGCTATATTCATGTATCTTTATAATGTGAAATGTTTTATGCTATGTAAAAAGCAATTTCATTGAAATTGCATTTGCTTTGTTCTGGGATTTTTGAACTAGAAAGCAAAGTTTTGGAGAGAAATCATTATCTCAATCCATGTCTAGAATTTGATTTATGATATCTTCCTTTCATTGCTGTTCTTTAAGGTTTATTAGAACCTCTATTTGATAACTAAGGCACTTAATATTAATAATTTGAGAGAATATTTATCATGGAAACTATTTGGGAACAAATGAGAGGAGGAAAATAACCATAGTTGTTCAATCAGACACCAATCAGGTAGTGTCTCTCTTTAAATTCAGATCTACCAAAATAAATAAATTAATTAATTAATTAATTGTATCTGTAAACTGAATGATTTTTTTTTTTAAAACCTTTGTTAATCAACTATAACTTATGCTGTTCTGTGGTGGCTGTTTGTATTTCAAGACTAAAAGCATTAATTTGTCATAGGCACATAAGAAAATGTGATGCCTAGCCCTGGCTCATTACGATATGCTAACATACAAATAACACACATGTCTGTGAAATGAAAGGACTGGCATATTGCATGGAGGCACTGCTTTTTCCCCCTCTCCATTTATTTTTGATCATGAATGTTTGCTTGATATTTTATATTGTTTGCATGAAATAGTCCCTAAGGACTGTCACCTAACTGTAAAGATCTGGGATGATTGAAGCACGCGGGCTGTGGGAACTAACTGGGCTAACCGTTCTACATTTACCTTTTAACAGTAGCTGACGAGACTAAACTCAATACAGTGGATGACCAGAAAACAGGTAAGAATGGGCAGTTGAGACTGTTGCCATAGAAACTGTGATCCAAGGAGCTTATCACAATTATAGAGCTGCCAGTCATATTGCATGTAAACATAAGTATTCCAGTCTTGCGCAGATGTTTTCATTGTGGAAAATCAAATTGTACAAGAAAATTTTTTTTTTTCTGTTAGGAAAAATTTATCAGTGGTAAACATACTAAATGGAAACATAATGTAGGACCCCATAAAAGTTAAAAAAAAAAAACCCTTGGTTTTCTTAATTGTATTTGTATTGAAATTATTTTGTCATCATTTAAAAAAGGAAGCAGGATCCTAGAAACCTGACCTGTTATCATGGACCAGTAACGGCGAACATTTTAGAGACCCAGTACCCAAACTGCAACCCAAAACCCTTAGCACAGAGCACCAACACTGGAATTAAAGCTGAATACTGAGGTTTTAGTTGAGTTAAAAACAGCTCATGGGTTAGCATCCTTTGTCTTACAAGCAACCTCCAGACCATAGAACACAGAACTCTGTTAGATTATTCAGTTTTTAATCCATTGATGTCTAGATTACATCCACTTCTCAAAGTGGTAGTTTTGGTTTAAAAGAAAAGATTGCCAATATAAATATTTTTGAGGAGAATGCTACCTAGATCACTTGGAAAACCTTGGTTCTTTTTTGAATGCTGGAATTCACTCAAATTTACCCTGAAATTGGATTAATGCATATGACTGGCATACCTGTACTGTTGAACTTTAAACAAATCTATTGCTTTTAAGGTATTGGTAAATTATTTCACATAAACAGTGGGTTGAACTGAACTGGGGCTTTACACTATTGTATATTTTTTATTGTCTTAGATTTTATTTTTATGTTATTTTATGATTAATTGGAGGAATGTCTTTACATATAGTTTAAATAATGTGCTTTGTACAATTGAGCATTGTGATCTATTATTACAAGCTTATAATTTTGTTTCAATTATTATAGATCTAGATGATATAGTTATGTTACTTAACACCAATTAGCTTTAATTGACCATTTTAACCTGTAGTACTAATTAGTTTCAGCCTGCTTGAAAAAAATATGTACTCTACATTTATTTAATATTTAAACATTATTGTGGGTATGGTTGGAGTTAGCATATTCTGTAGCGTAAAAAATAGATTGTAAAAGTTAAATCCAATAAATCATAAGATTAACTGGATTGCAAGATAATCAATTATAGCCTTGGCCCATGCTAGTAGTTATTTTTCTTACCGTACATACAGTTCACTGAAATTCTGAAATAGGAATATGGAAGAAAATGATTTACATATGTAAAATAGGACATTGTTTTTAAACTTAGTAGTAGTCAGTATTTTCAAAGAGGCAGCCCCAGTCTTAATAGTTCCGAAAACCAAATTGAACCACTTATGTTAAAGGGTGTGAGTTGTGTGCCGCACCTGTTAGGCTGCACAAGGAAAATGCTTCTTGTAATCAGCTGGGGGCTGCGACAAGGAAAAAACAATCTCACATAAGCTAAAAGATAATGATATTGAGCCTTTCACTGAATTATGTACTCGCATGGCAAATAAGCAGATTTGCTAATCAGACCACATATTTTTCTGTTTTAAAACCTTAGACCTTAGATACTAAGGACACGTGTTGGCAGTAAGTGCAATATAGCCTACCACATTAAATTGGAATTTCTTGGGATGAAAACTTCTTACATAGACACCAAGTTACTTTTTGGTCTGTTGGCTTTAAATTTTCTTTAATAAAATATTTAAACTAGATTCTGACCGCCCAATATTAGACAGGGAACGTATTTCCAGTTCTTTTTCTTTTTTTAAATCTTTCTTGAATTTTCAAGATTCTCATGATTTCCCAGGCTTGTGTGGAGGAGTCATAGTTACATTTTAACATACATTATTTGTCTTGACTTGAAACTGTCACGATGAAAATTGAGTCTTGTTTTCCCCTTTCTGAAAATGTCCTACACCATGTGTTTGTGTCTTCGCTTTGGCAAGAGGGCCATGAGGAGATAGGAATAGAAGTACAGGTCGAGGGCTTGGGGTGTAGCTCAGTGCAGAGCCACAGCGCCACAGACTAACAAAAGTAGACCTTGTAAAAGTGGTATGGTTCTGATTTACTACTTACTCCTAGGTTTAGGGATCTTATATTCCCGGGAGAAAAGTGAAAACAGAGAATTGAATTTTTAATAGCTTAATCCTTAAAATACAAAAAATGTATCCAGAGTGTGGATACTCTCAAAGTCTAAAAGATTTATATTAGAAATTTAAAGTATTGTCTTAAAGTGAAAATAAAAGTCAGTGATACTAAGCTTTTTTTTTTTTGTACACATAAAACTAATTGTCTTTTGCACATACTATTTACACTAAACTACTTTTCTAGTTTTATACTAGTAAATGCAAAGTTTATAATGTTAGAAATATCTGTAAACCTCACTGGGGAATGTTAACATGTCACATAAAACGTTAGTTAAAGGCAAATGCAGTACTAAAATGTGTGGCAGCCATGGTAGAGATGAGGGGTGGGTGGATCTTTCTGGTAAAGACCAGGTAGTAAGTGCTTTAAGCTTTGCAGGCGGTGTGGCCTCTAGCACTGCTTATGTCTTCTAAAAGCAGCCACAGACATATAAACAAATAGGCAAGGCTAAGGCTGTGTTCCACTAAAATTTCCCAGGCTTAGCCCTTGGTTTGCTCATCTCTGTCAAAGAATCATGTTATACTGTTGATTTTTTTTTTTTATATAACTTACTATTATAAAAATTTTGAACCATGCGTAAATTTAGGGAGAGTAGTACACTGACCTGTCAGTAACCCAGTACCCATCATTGACAATTTAACATTTTCCTAATTTGTCATAGTACCATTTTATGAATTTAGGGAAAAGGGTAGATAGGTAAAGCTCTGAGTTAAACTAATTTGGAGGGTGGTGAAGGAGACCAAGTGTCCAGCCAGGGCCTCATTTCGTCTTTACCACTGAGCTACACTTCACCACTCGCTCCAGTTATAAGGTCATTATTGCTCACTTACCTATAGAGTACAACATTCTTTTCCTTTGTAGATTTGCCTGTTTATGCCGAGGGACACTCAGTTTTACTAAATACTCATTCCGTTTCTGAAATCCATTATGAAAAATTTTATTGTTCTGAGTACATTAAGAATTTCAGGGCCAGGGATATGGTTCAGTGGAATAAGCACTTCCCTGGCAAGCACAAGGGCCTGAGTTCAATCCCTGGTTCCACCAAAAAAAAAAAAAAAAATCAATAATTTCTTAACTAAAAAGCCTATTTTATGTAATAAATGATATTTTGTGCCATACTTCTTACTGATAGCATGAACTCTTAATTGGAGATACATACATTCATATACACACATGTCCATGATAGACCTAAGAAAATACCAAATACTTACCTAATACCTGTTTTATACCAAAATATAGCTGGTAAATTATGAAGATTATGCCATAATTTTTTTGAAAAAGATTTTCCCGATGCTAATTCTGACAAGTGTAAATGTAAATGTTCCTGCTTAAGAACATTCTTTTTCCCCCTAATTTCTTAGCTTTTGTCTAGTTCTTTAGAAAAAAAATTTTTTTCCTGTAATAATAACTTAAGGAGTAATTTGGAAAACACACCTGTCCAAAATCATAGTGCTGTTGAGATAGAAAGTGAGCAAACTTGATGAGATATTTCATGTGAACTTCTGTCATAAAATATATACAAACCTCGACTGCGAAACCCTAAATACAAACTCATTTCTCTCAAACACGATCATTTATGAAACATCATTTTATCATTAGAGTCCTATGTCTGACATTCTGCTATATTTTAACATATCTGTTCTTACCTGATTCAAGGTACCCCATTGTGAAAATTAGGTGAAAGATGTAGTATAAGTGAATCTTTAAAAGGTTACTCTTGCTTTGACTCTCAATTTAATTTTCATTCCATTTTCTATTCTGAGCTATGGAAAGCCCATGTCACAACTATTTGTCTTCCAGGTTATAACATGACACAGCTACTACCTAATTATTGATCAACATATGGGCTATTGACCCCATGGAGAGATAAACTATTTAGTTTTCCTACCTTCCCTTTTTTTTTTTCATCTGTCTTTTTAACAGGATGAGTGAGATACCAGTTCCGTAGCCTGGCTCGCCCAGGTGGCGGTGCCAAGCCCGCATTTCCACCAAGGAAGGCTAAATTAGTGTACCTTTGAGTGCCAGGTCAGGAGTGATGGATGAGGCTGTCTTTCTTGGTTAAAGAAATCAGTTTTGATTGCCTCCTAAACCTGGTCCTGTTGGTATTATCTCAGGCCTTTCTGCCCTGGATCTTCAAGGAATAGAAACAGATTTTTAATTCACTGAGTTTTCCTTTACTCCCCTGTAAAATTTTTCTCAGTAATTGTAAGTCTTCTTCCTTCTGCTCCTGACTTGTCTTTCAAACAGATATTAATTCCAGACCTGACAATGTGAGAACTCGTCTCTTGCCCTTTCACCACTCTGCTGTCTCTGGCACGGGGCTCGTAGGTCCTTGGGTTCCATTTAGATCATGTAGTGTTCTTTCCATGGAGGGTTCCCTTCCTAGAATTCGGTTTCTACCTCAGGCTGGATTGTCCTAGTTGTCCTCGTGACCAAGTGCCCCTGTGCACCAGTTACAAAGGGTTGTGGATCTGCAGATACCTGAGGAGATGCAAGGAAGCTCATTGTTTTCAGTAAAGTTTATTTTAAAACATTCTTGTTTTAAGTGTCAGACTTCTGCTAAAATATTTTATACAGCCAGAAGATGGTTTCAGTTAATTTGAAGAGCTTTATGATGGCTTGTTTGCCCTCACCTTCGCTGCACCTCTGTGTTTCCAGTGAGATTCTTGGTTATTCTGGTTCTTTTGAATTGTTTGTATTACTTGGCAGAAAATGATTTCATTAGAAAATTTCATCTCTTGAGATAAAAATGGAAACTAGAAGTTAGAATTTTCCTAATCGAACTAGAAAGCCACAGTCTAATACAAATTTTAGGAAAAATAAAAATTAGTACCGGTTATGTGTTCTTTATATATTTTGCATGCACACTGCCACATCCATCATCAGGGAAATAGTTTATGTCCCTGGGGTTTCCCACAGCATGGAGACATTCAGGTCTGTAACTTTCACTTTCCTCTCGCTAATATTTTCATCTTTTTTTTTAAACCTCCAAGGTTCTCCCAGCAGAGATGTGGGACCCTCCCTGGGCCTGAAGAAGTCAAGCTCCTTAGAGAGTCTGCAGACGGCAGTTGCTGAGGTGACCCTGAATGGGGACATTCCCTTCCATCGCCCCCGGCCAAGGATCATCAGAGGGAGGGGCTGCAATGAGAGCTTCCGCGCTGCCATCGACAAGTCCTATGACAAGCCTGCGGTAGATGACGATGAAGGCATGGAGACCCGTGAGTCTGGGAGGGCCAAAAGAGCGCGCAGTCCCAGTGCTTCTCTCGAGCTGTGGTTCCTGGGTGTGTTCCAGGGCACCCTCAAGGTCCCAGCATTGTCCTGTGCAATCTGTGAGGTTGCCAGAAGAAGACAGTGTTTGCCCTTTTTCTCTTATTCTCTCATAAATATATATTGGGGTTTGTTGAAAGCCTCATGCCATGTGATATTGTATTAGTTTAAAGGCAGAGCAGGTATGAGAATCTATCTTTTCAGCAAGTATTAAAGTAAAGAAAAATTTAGGGGCCAGTGAGATAGCTTAGTGGACTAAAGCGCCTGCTTAGCCAAGCACAGGGACCACAGTTTGATCCCCAGCACTACATGCCATGCCAGCCCCGCCCTGAGGGCGGGCTGAGGAGGGGGGGCACAAAAATAATTAAAGAAAAAATTTAGAAGTAAAATGTCACCATTTTTCTCACAAAATATTCTTGGAGAAACTGATTATATTTTAAATGAAAGTGACTTTATGTAATTATGAAACTTACAAAACCAAAAAAAATCCAAAATAGGAGGTAACAGTGGTTAATATAGTGCATATTGCTGTCTTTGAATTATTTATTCAGGGGCTGGGAAGATGGCTCAGTAGAATAAGCACTTGCCTGGCAAGTCCAGGGGCCTGAGTTCAATCCCTGGTTCTGAAAAAAAAAAATTCAGAGTACAATGTAGCAGCATGTAATTGTCCAAATAATATTAGCATAAACCTATCTTTTCAACAAACTAAGAGAAATTAGTAGTAAAACTATCTTAACTATCATATATATATATATTTTTTTCTTTTTGCTTTTACCTTCTGTTGTTTTTTAGTTATATTTTAAAACTTTCTCAGTTTAACTCATTATGCATTGATAGATATAATCCATATTCCGTAACAATATTTGGAGACCAAGATATCTGAAAACCTCTGCTATATCATGTCTATAAGATGATGTAAATAATGAATACATGTAATGATTTATGATGCTTTTTTTTGGTTGTATTTTAGGAATTACTCTCGCTTTCTTTGAACTAAGCAAGCAGGATATATGTGTTTATATCTCTAGGTTACCGAATACACCCCCCCTTCTGCAGTCCTGGGGGTGGAGCCCTAAGCCTTGTCCTGATACACACCCCAGTTCTCTGCCTCCTTTTTT
>NDGM011251004.1:0-14302 GCA_002564305.1 Octomys mimax
CGATGCAACATGTTTTTAAATATCCTGTCTAAAAGCATAAAATAATTCAAACTGCTTGTATGTGGTGTAATTATGGTGATTGTGGTGTGTGTGTGTGTGTGTGTGTGTTGCTACATTTCAGCCTTTCCCAGTTGTCCACTGGATAGCCAAAAGAGTCACAGACCAGAACACTAGAAATAGAGAAATGAAGTGAAAACAAATGAGTAGAGAAATAATTAAACTACCAGTATAAAAAATTAGCAACCCACTATTAAAAGTGACACAGAATACATAGCCAATTCCATACCATTATTCTTGGCTATGATACCTGGAAATGATGTATCCGTGCTGTGTGGGTTTTCTGTTCTATTTTGTAGCCTGTGTGCTTTCTTAATGAGGTTTGTGCTCATTCTTGACCTAGACATAGGTTTACTTCTTGTTTTTCTTTCTCCATAAGATTTTCATGAGTCATTCTTTTGCTTCCTTTATTTAAACCACACTTGGGAGATGGTGCCAGGAAAGTATTATGAAAATGGAGTAAATAACAATAGGTGACCTTCCACAACTTTACACAAGTGTCATTTGAGCCTGCTGCATTCACCCTCTGTATTTGTACAGCTGTTTCAGTAGTGGAAATGAATTCAAACTTCAAGTGTGTTCTAGGAAAAATAGTACATTCTGTTGTGTTCTTAGGGACATGGTTTTTAGGCTGCGTACATAATCATTGTATATGAGAGAGAGAGACAGGTAGAGGCAGAGGCAGAGGCAGAGGCAGATACAGAGAGACACAGATTGTGAGCTGAGCTGTCCTGAGATGGCTCCGTGAAAAAGTGCTTACCTGGAAAGCACAAGGGCCAGAGTTGAATCCCTTGTTCCACAAAAAAAAGAAAAAATATTCAAAATAGAAAGCATTTAAAATGAATTCCCAGGGCCAGGAAGACAACTAAGTAGAAAAAGCAACTACCTGGCAAGTACAGGGTCCTGAATTTAATCCCTGGTACCACACACAAAAAAAAATAATAAAAAAATGAATTCTCATATTTTACCTCAGTTTCTTTAATTCTGTTGTTTCACTTTCTAGTACTATCCTGATGCGCAATAAATGACATATATGACTGATTTTTTTAATTCGTTGCTCAAAATGAGCATTATTGTTTTCTATTATTTGGTTGGCTTATAATTTTTTTTAGATAGAAAACAAAAGAACGCCTGGAGTTCCAGTGCCTGCACTGCTGTGGTACTAAGGAAAGAACCTGGATCCTTGCATTTCCCAGGCAGTTGCTGAGACCACCGAGCTCTCTCCCCTAATCTCAACTATTTGCATGAAGTCCGTATGCTTGTTTGTGATGATCTTTATTCAGTGGTATTCGTCTATTGAACTAGTTAGGGCTATCAATAAAAAGTAGAATAGAAGCTATAGTAGCAGACATGCATTCCTCAGTATTATCAATTTGTTTTTGTTCTCTATTATAATAATATGTTAAATTAATGAATTTCATATTGAATAAATTACCATCCAACCTACTTTCCTGGAATACAAACAAGTTAGTCATGACATACCACCCATACGATGACCTTTAGCATGTGTTGAATTTGGTTTGGAATTAATTTACTCTGGGCTTTTGCATCTGTATTGGTATAAACTGCTGTCATTTTGTTGTCATAGTTACTGTTTTTCTTGTAATGTCTTTACCAAGTTTAGGGATTAAAGTTATTCTGAGCAAAATGAATGAGCTGTGTAGTGTATCATTTTTCTGCTTCTTAAAACAAATCACCACAAATTTGTTGTATGAAAACAACACAATTTTATTGTTTCATGTCTTTCATAAACAAGAACTTAAACAACACTTTCAGGTTCTTGGCTAATGTTCTCATAAGACAAATAACTGAAGGCGCTGTCAGCATTGTATTCTGCTCAACAGAATCTGATGAAAAAAAATCCTTTTACTGTGGTCATTCAGTGGTTGGAGCACACAGGTTTGGTGACCCCAATCTTCCCAGCCATCGGTCGCAGCTTCTGGGTGTTTCTCTCCCCTCATCCTTCCTCATTAACCCCCTATGCATGCCCCTCTTACATGTCCCTTGATTCTCTGATTTCCAAGTCTGCTTTCAACCTCTGCCTGCTCAATGATCTCTCTTGCTAGCACACTGAGCAAGAGGAAGCTGCCTGCTTTGAGGAGTTGGAAATCAGAGTAGGTTTACTGGATGTTTTCTTCTTTCTTAATAATTGCTTCATATGATAGTATGTAACCAGAGTGACATCCTTCACTTTCTGTGAACAAGTGACCCTTTTCATGTAGGGATTGATGTCTTGAATATATTTCCTACTAGAGAAGGTACTATATTTTTGATAGCAGTTATCTTGAACTATTTATGCACATTTTTTATTATTTTGTGCATAAATAATCGTGTAGAATATTTTCTTTTTGATAAGTTCTTTAATATTTTAATTAAAATTCAATTTATTTAATAACTTCAGATTTGCTTCTTTTTCCTTTGAGATTTAATAAACTTTTTTCAAAATGTATTGTATTATGTAAATTTCCATTTTCACTGAAAAACACTTGTAAAATTATGCTCTTGTGTTTCTAGATTTCAAGATCTGATTTGATATTCAATTTCTAAGTTTTAATTTGCGTGTTCTCTTGGCAATTGCATTATGTATTACATTTATTATTACATTCATCATTTCATTATGTTTATTACTGCAGTAAGTCTTGTAAAGGACCATATTTTGATATTGTTGATTTTTCTTTTGAATAAGTTCTTTCTATTTCATATACCCCAACTTCATTATTTCATTATATTTTTAGGAGTTAATTTGATATTTACTTTTTTTCAGATGGATATTTAACTCAATAACTTCTAGAATATTTTATGGCATATGCAGTTAGAAATATATATTTCTACTTAAATGACTTTATGCTCATCAAAACAATTGGTATATCTTGTCTTGTTATTCAATAAAGTATTTGCTAATTTCCAATTGACGTATTTTATAAAATGTAGACCTTATTTTAGAAGATCTTTAAATTTAGAGAAAAAGTGAACAGTTACTTCAGGGAACTTGCATAGATGTCTTCCAAAATCTGTGTACACACACACACACACACACACACACACACATACACACACACACACACACACACACAGTTTTCCTGATGAACATCTTACATTATTATAGAATATTTGTTATTACTTAATTAGCATGTATGTGGCCTTGTTAAATAAAATCCACACTTTCTTCCACATTTTTTGGTTTTGTCTGCAGAACCCCATCTGAGACACCACTTGGCCTTAGCCCATCATTCCCATCATCACTCTTAGCTGTGTTCTCTGGGACACATCCTTAAACTTTCCTTGTTCTGTTCCACCTTCAGAGTCCAGAGGGGCATGCGCAGTGCCTGGTGGAATGGCCCTCTGCTGGGACCTTTTTGGTAATTAAAGATTTGAGGAAGACCGCAGAGATGAAGTGTTATTTTCAATATAACTTGTCCACAGTATGCGCCACGAGCATGGCTCAGGACTGGTGACTCTGGCCTCGAGAAGCTGGCCAGGGCAGAATTGATCGGCTTTTCCAGTGCGCTATTGCCATCCTGGTCATTTCACATGTAGCGCTGGGAAAATCATGGTCTACAGCTCCTACCTCAAGAAAAGCTGCTGCTTCTTTTAGACAACTGCGTATTTAGAAAAGTTTTTATTAATTTGAAAATGATTAGTAACTGTTATTATCTTTTTCTTTTATTTTCATACTGGACTCAGAAAGTATGCTCTAGATGGTTTTAGTTTCCTGAAATTTTTGATTCTTGCCTTATGGCTTTTTATAGAGTAATCTATGCAAATATTCTATACACCTTTAAAATAATTGTTGGGCACAATGCTTACCATATGCTTATTAAACCAAACTATTAGCCATATTCATATCTCTGGTATCTGTTGCAATTTGTTGTCTATTTGTATCTTTTATCAAAAACAGCTCAGTTTTTAAAAAAAATCTTGTTTATCTTGAGAAAATCCAAGGAACAAACAAAATAATATTGGAATTTAAACATAAAAAGTAAATCTACATCCATAATGATGCAGAGAAAGCCTTAAACAAGTAAATGGAAGGGACACATCCTCTAGGCAGAGTTCTCAGCAATTTATATAGACACCAGCCCCTTTAGGAAGTGGGACATCCACACATCCACACATACACACACACACACACACACACACACACACACACCTTGATGGCATTATCTCAGCCAGCTGACCAAGGTGACAAATCGTGACAAGTTACACCTTCACAATGGTGTGCTGAGGTGGGCTTCCTACCCCTGTGCTCTTCCTCCCAAAGGGCATAATTGCTATGTAATCATGTGGGGAATGTCAGTCAAATCCTGTTTTGGAACAGTCTAAATAGAGGAAAACCCTTCTGGGAATAGCCGACTTCGTCAGTGACCCAAAACAAGGCGAGTATAGGAAGCTGTGCCTTCAAGGTATCCCTAAAGAAGCACCATGAGCAGATGAAGGAAAGCATCGAGGGTGGAGCAGGACATCAAGTAAAGCCGAGGGGACTGGATGGGAGGGCCATTGCTCAATGTTCATGACGCTCAAATATATGGCCGTCTAGCGAACATACGGAGTTGGTAACAGGGGAAACAACTGAAGGTATTGCTCGATACCATCTTTACTGCTCTTTATTTTTTATTTTAAAGACAACAAAAAATGATACAAAGTTTCAAAGCAAGACAACAGGAAGTTACTAATGGTTATTATAGTGTATGTTATTATCTTCAAAGTACTTGCTCAGATTACCAGGTAGAGCCATGTAGGATTAATCAAACAATACTAACTCTAACTGTTCATTTCAATTAACTAATAGGAATTAGTAGCACAAATATCGTAGCTATCTTGTATATTACTATTTTCTATAAATCAAAAATTGTTCTAAGATATTGATTATTTGAAAATGATTACTGCTGGCCTCGTTCTCATTGCAAACATTCGTCTCCTAGTAACGACTCTTCTGTTCCAAGAAGCAAAATATATTTAGGATTGAACCCAGCCCTTTTATTATTTTTATTCTCTTTTTCTTTCAATTTTGAGACAGCCTCTTTCCAAATTGTTAAATTGCCTAGGCTAAGCTTGCATTTGCAAAATTCCTGCCTCAGCCTCTCAGAGCGCTGGCATTACAGACCAGTGCCCCCCAACTTTGCTTCATTTGTATTTTAAATGAAAATCAGGCCTTTATTAGCTGACTTGTGGCCAAGATGTACAGCTAAGGATATGCTCTACTATCAGTAAGGGGCTGTGACAGAGGAGCTGTCATTCCTCACACTTGCTAGTGTTTGGAAAGAACAATCCTTTAATTACTTGAGCTTTTTCTTGGATTTTGTTGGCTTTTCTGTTACAACCAAATTAAGTCTTAATAGCTATAAATACATAGAAATTATTTGTTGAGTGTTTATTTATTGATAAATGCTTCTAATATTACTTGGTAGAAATAATCAAATTGTAAATAATACATAAAATGTTAGAATAATTCTTTTCTCTCCAGCACTACTCTGAATAATAACAAATAAACAGTAAACAACAGCTCTACTGTTAAGACAATATGTGAGAGCTATTTTTAAAAGCATGTGGTGCTGATGTTAAAGAGACCTGAATTATATTCTTTTTTTCTTCTATTTGGTCACTTTGCATCTATGGATAAAGTAATTAATCTTTTCAAGTATTAAATTTTTCATATGTCAAATAAAGACACCTCTTCACTTAAGGGATTTGTTTTTACAGAATACAAGAATGAAATAGCATATTTAAAACAATTATTACAATCAGGGCAAAGAAAAGTCCTCAAATAAATGTTGATTTTCTTTTACTTTTATTGCAGAAATTTATAGAAATCTTTTTTGCTTTAACCAGGTACAAATATTACCCCACACAAGCAACTGAGAGATGAGGGTTATGATACTCATTTTTTTCTTAGCCATAGTGACAATTTTTAACCAGATTAAATGTACATGTTTCCTTGCTCATGTCTATGATTGTTACAGATTATAATTAATTCAAAATATATAGGTCCATAAATGCAATTGTTATCATTGTATTAAAGAATTGAATCTTTAAGGAATCTGATAACTTTGCTGAGTCCTATGAGCAGAAAATGGCCAGCATGAGATTTAAATGAAAGTTTCTAATTTGCAAGAAAGATTTTAGCTTCTTTTCTGTGTCACTCTCAATTATACCAGCTAGAATAAATATTGAATGGAAGCAAATTCAAAATTAGAAATTGAGCTGTTAGATTTCCAAGAATTACTCCCATTTGATTAACATTACCAGATCCAAAGCACTTTCACTTGGACCTCTTCAAACTCTGCAACATCCCTCCTGGCAGTGAGGGTTGAGGGTCTGGGTGGCTGTGAAGAAGTGACCTTGGTCTATATAAGCCCTCAGCTTTTCCTCTCTGACATTGTGTCCTTGCTTTGTTTCCCTGTCTTCTATAGATTTTTGTCATGATGTTCCTGCCTTAGAGCCTATGGATTGTACACTGAATTAACTGAAATTATGATCTAAATGAAGCCTTTCCTCCTTTATATTGTGGATGTCAGGTTTCCCATTTCAACATGGAGAACAGTAACCAGTACACCGTACTTAGAGTAGAAAGCTGGAGTTTCACAAGTGTTGAGTACCTCACTCCCATGTCACACAGGCGTGGTCATGGAGTGGGGCTCAGATACTTATGTTTGGTTCTCTCCTGCCCTGTGTCTAATTCAGCTACCAGAATGGTGAGTGTTTCTTCTGAATTTTATCACATTCTCTTTACCAAGAGGCTTTCACTTATTTTGACATTTTCATAATATGCATGCATTTTTAGTAAATTAGCCATTGCTGTAAGAAGCTATTTATCCTAGTTTGGATTTTTTTTTTCTCTGAATGCCTTCAGGGCAGGTTTGGCTGGCTTGAGTTTTGGGGATTGAACCACAGCAACCCAAGCCTGACTGCTTTGTTGAAGCAGCCACTTAAAGAACTGAGCTAAGGGACAGGCCTCCTATCCTAGTTTAAACCTAGACATAATCTCTTTATTTTGCATACACCTTTTGCTACTTCAAAATATATCAAAATTGCCATTTTCATTTACACTCAATATTCACAATTACTGCTCATTGTTTGAACACAGGACAACCTGGCTGCTGGCTGCCACTCTACAGATGGTACTCTATAAAAGGGTACTTGCCACATGCATGTCACCACATCCAAAGGATATGGTTCTCCCTTCATTACTTAATGTGTTCCTTAGCACCTGGGATAGGAACACCCTCCCTATTCTCCACTTTTCTCCTGCCTCAGTTGCTGGGGCACTTTAGTGCCCACCCCTTCTCATTACTTCATTGGTTCTGCTTTCTTCTCCTTTAACTGCTTTTAAGAGGTGATTTTCCTCAGGCTACTCCTTGGGCTCCTCAGCTGGTAGTACCAGGCTTTCTTATCTCTAGTTTTATCATGTTACCACCAGAGGTTTATGTTTTCAGATTCATCTGAGCTCTCAGCCTGAATACGGTGCATTCTTTACAGATTCTCTATAGATTCAGTGATTGTCAATTATCTTTCTTAGTATTTATTTCTAATACATGTGGCATTTAGAAACATGTGAAGAGTTGTGAAAGACTTGATTTGCAGCCACCATGGGTGTTCTGTGCTGAAGCTAATAGGGCAGTGATTTTTGTACTTGCTTCCTCTTTCATTCTACAAATAAGTATGCATGTTTTTGTTTTCTGCTAATATTATGGCTTGTGTCTGTTTATGCTTTTTCTTTGTGACTGTAGTATTCAAAATTATTCCCAACAACTGTGCAGAACTGTCTTCCAATGTCTCTGTGTGAAAGAAGACTTGCATAATCTTCGGGCAGAAGTACACCTGAAACAACGTCATCTAACAGTCATTTGGCAGTTCTGAGACCAGCGGCTGGCAAAGACCAGCCACGCATTTTCCTGAAGGGGCAGTGGTTCAGGATTCATTGTTCCTAAGTTGATGACACCTTGATGGAGTGCGCCACTGTGAATAATCAGCATCGGCCGCTGATTCCTCTCTCTGAAGATTTTCAGCCATCTCAGGTTTTAATATATAAAATAACGAACTCGTTGACATCTTTTACCCTGCATTACAGTAAATGATGCCATTATCCATTTAGCAGTAGCATTATCCTCAACATTTTCTTCTTTCCACACCCAACCTGAAATCTAATCCTGTTTTTTTTTACCCCTGAATTTATACAGAATGTACCCATTTATCATCAAGACTGCGGCCACTCCCTCCAAGCCAAGAGTTCACCTTCTTTTGCTGGAACAAGGCAATAACGAACTAGATTGGATTCGAGAGTTTATTAAACATTTATGCGGTACTTCTACCTAACAACTGTGAACAAATTCCCTTGGCTTTGTGTACAACACCAGTGCTCATGATGACTTCCAAACCTTCCACATGCTCTCCCAATCTACCCGTGAATCTCTGCTTTAGACGCCTTCCTCCTTGCTCCTTGTACATTGACTCTGAGCACCATAAGTTCCTATCCTCTCTCCTGTGCCTTCTTCTCTGAATTTTCCTTGTATGTCATGCCATGTGTCCAGGTCACACTCTGTCAGTGGCTGGAGAGTTTCCTCATATCACACCTCTTAACAGTGTTCTGTTCTCTTTCTACATCTGCTAGACTGAAATTTTTTATGGACATGTTCTCAAATTTCCACAAATGCTGAATATCTATTTTAGTGGCTAGAACATAACATTCTATACTATTGGAGGACTTTGTTTTTTTCAAAATGTGCTGTTCAGATAATATAGAGATCCTTAGAATGAATTAAATAAGCTTGTTGTAAGGGGAAATAAGTCACAAAAAGAGCTGAGAAAGAAGAAAGATCTGACGTGTTATTCATGCCAACACTGTACGGATCTGCTGCTTTTGTAAGAAGACCATGCAGGCTTCCTTCCTCACTCATCAGTGACAAGACAGGTGTGCCAACAAGGCTGACACATCAAGCCTGCCTTCCCCAAGGACATGTTAGCAGGAGGGAGGAGGGACTACAAGACTGTCCTGCAAACTCTCTGGATTCTTGACTACTCTCCTAGCAACCTCAGGCCTGACCAGCTGAACTTGAAAGGATTGTCTTTGAAAGGCTGAGAAAGTGACAGATGAGAGGGACTAAAATATCAGACAGCTTTTTAAAAATTGATGGCCTTTGTAAGATAAGATCCTACCTTTAAAATATCTCCTCTCGGTGCTTTGTTTTGTCAAACTCAGAGGCTGCCTTATTGGGAAATGGCCAGGGACATGGAGTCCTGGGAGGAAGGGGCCCAGCATGCTTGACCTGCTCACAGGACACCCCTTGAGTTCTGTCAAACTAAGAATCATGTTTTCAAACTTGCTATTGCTCCTGCATGGAAGACACTGTGTTCAAGTAGAAGCATGAGGGCAGGGATATAGCTCAGTAGAAGCATAACTTAACTGGAAGGTTAGAATGGAGCTTTAAAAAGTAGGGTTTGGTGAAGATTATCTCTTCTTCCTGATTCTGAGAGAAGAAACACCTCCACCCTCTTCCTGGTGACAAGATTTAATATTTTCTGGACTCTTTGTCTAGCTAAGTATGCATATGCCTATTTCTTTGCTTCTCTTTTACCTCTTTAGTAAATTGGAATGTTTCGGGGTAGAGAGATGATGTCAGTTTCATCAGTTTGGTATTTGGTATTAAATAAATTCATTTTTCCACTTGTATGAGCTTTTATATTCTTTCAATGGTGAGGTGAAGAATCCAGATACCGAAGGTCCAGATTTGGTCCTCTGAGCAGGCCCCACCCTGCACCTCCAGCCCGGTGAGTGGGTAGCGTGGTGATGAGAATGCCCCGCCACACTAACAAGGAATTGATACTCAATAGCTTATTTCCATGTCATGGTACTTCAGTAAGTATTAGTTACAAACTATAAAAGCCTAAGCTGAGGCAAATTATCTGTAGCAGGCCATGAAAGTTGAGCTGCAGATTCTCACCCACAATGACTTTTTATTTACTTTTCATGTGTTTGGTCATTGCAGGGTCTCACTGCACAGCTCACACTCAGTAATCCTGTTTTCAGCCTCCCTAGAGCAGGGATTACAGGCATGTGCCACTACGCCTGGACTCTGGCTGGCTCAGCCTGCCCTGTGGTTGGGTCTGCCACAGCATGTGGTACCAGGTATCAAACTGCTGTCCCTGTGCTTGCCTAAGTTTGCCTAAGCAGAAGCATAGTCTTCTCCATGGCCTGGCTGTGTCCTGTGGTCTTGAAATGGTCAGAACAAATTGTTGAAGGTTCTTGTGATTTAACTTAGAAATTATGCTATTTTTCCTGGTGTTGTAAAACGTATGATATATAACTACTTTTAAAATGTGAAAATATTTTCACTTTCTAATTTGATTTTTAAACTACCTATATAGATATAGATGATATAGACATAGATACAGATTTTTCTTTAAGACACTCACCCTCATATGCTTGATATAAAACAAACCTCACACCTTCATCAAACCTCTGCTTGCACATTGCACTTTGGTCTCACTGGTGAATCTGCATCCCATTTGCTCAAGCAAGTGTGAACAGGCTCCGCCCTACTCTGCCTGTGATTCAGTGAAATGATCCTTCCCATGCTCTGACTCAGTCTCTCCTGCCTCCCATCTCTTCCCATCTCCCATCTGAGCCCCGTGGCTGGTGACGGGCATCTGAATGCCCTGTGCTCATGTCCACACCATCATTATTTTTTCACCTTAGCTTCTTAATTGTGTCTCTGATTCCTGGGGCTTACTGAATGCGTCTAGCATCAGACTCCCTGAGAAAAGGACGCAAGCACAGATTCCCAGTCCTACTGTTCCCTGCAGCCCTGGCACCAAGACCCCTGGGTCCCTGCGTTCCTTCTGCTGCTCTCCCTCACTGAGTGATACCGGCCTCCTGCAGCACACATCGCTGCCAGCAAAGTCATTAACACCACTGTCTCTGCGGGTTCATCGCTGCTTATAAAATAATGGTTTAAATGCTAGTTATTTGGTAGATGAAGGAAGTTTTGACAGTTTGTCTATAACATTTGTTAAAATAGATTTAGGATTTGCTCTTGAGTTAAATGTTATTTTGCTAGATGAAAAACATCAGCAATTTCTTATGCTTCTGGTATATCTCTGTAATGCTGTAATGATTTACATATATTATATCCTAAACACACACACACACACACACACACACACCCCAACAGAGTTATTTCTGTTACTCTCACATCTCCCACATATTTGCTGCACACCTGAGGTTTAATGTCTGGGGCAATGACTCAGAACTGCTGAGAATTTAGAAAGAAATTAAACTTAACTCTGCAGTTTGCACTTTAGATGTCAAGCTACATTTCGTAATTCTGAATAGTGTAAGGACTGGACTTTACACATTTGCATGCTCAACTAATCCTCCTTGTGTTTGTGCGGCCATGCAATGATTATTGGTTGAGTCAGGGCTTGCTGGGGCTGCAGAGGCCGTACTGTAGAGTCTGGTCACCTTAGCAACATCCTGGGGCTCAGCTGTCCCTCCTCATACACAGAAAGCAAAGCAGAGGCAGTGTGCAGGCCAGGGTCTCTCTAGGAAATGGTATGCCTTGGGCTTTAGCAAGTGGGTCATTACAAAACCCTACTCAATTTCATTTGATTCTTGCAACTTAATTGACAGTAATAAATTGAAGTCTCATTTTATGGACATAGTGAGGCTTACATCTTTTATATTTGAAATATTCAGAGTTCCTAGAAATTTAATGGAGGCAGATTGCCTTCCAGTAAGAGTTTTAAAATTGGAAACTCAGTAACTTTTAACAATTCTTCTTATTTAAGTTTTAGAATATCTCTCTTTCTCTTTTGGTTTTCCTCCAATGTGTTTTCATCACTCATACCTTATTTTGATTGAAAGTTTTAATTTCTTAGTGAAGACAGGAATATATATTTTTGATCAGCAAGATCTATAGTTTTAAAAGTTACAGCAAAACTTGGTAAATTCTTGTTTCAAAGTATGAACAGTAGCAATCAAAAATTATTTTTGACACTATATATAAAATATATATTTTTTACATCTTGAATATATACCCATAAATTTCTATTTACTGAGTTGGTTGTGTTTTTCTCTCTATCATGAATATGTGGAGAGAGAGAGAGAGAGAGACAGACAGACAGACAGACAGACAGACAGACAGACAGATAGACACAGAGTCAGAAAAGGTAAAAATCCCTTCTGAGTGTGTGTGGATTTCCTGTTAATCTGCACATGCTGGGTGCTTACCCTGTGCCAAGCACAGCGCGAGATCACAGTCTCTTCCCAGAGCCGACCAGCCTGCGTGTGTAACTAAGAATCTGCGTAGAGGCCATCTGGAAATTTCTATTTATTCATTTTTTATTACTTTTTTCTATCTATCTATCTATCTATTTATTTATTTATTTATTTATTTATTGTATTTTAGGGAAGGGTCTATAGGATGTTCAGGGTTTCACTACTACATCGGACTCACGGACTCATAGTGATCTGCCTGTCTACAGACTCCCAAGAGCTGGGATTACAGGCGTGCACCACCAAGCCCAGTCTCAATTGCACTCTCAGTGTGCCTGGGCGGTGGTGGGGAGGCCCAAGGATCAAATCCCTGGCTCCTGTGCCTGCTGGCAGGCACGTTAATCCACTGAGCTATTTGACTGGTCCTATTTATTCATTTTCTGATGACACTGCAACTGAACTCAGGACACTGTGCATTTAAGAAATCCTTCTACCACTGAAAAGCGCCCTTTGAGTTTTTATTTTGACACAGAGTTTTGCACCTTTGCCTAGGCAGGCCGCACACTCCTCTTGTCTCAGCTCAGAAGCTGGTTGTGCTGGGATCAGAGGGATATGTCATCAAAACGTGACCCAAGATCATGGCAAATTCTCTTTTCTGAGTAGGAGGTAGTCAGAGAAACAATTTTAGAAACCTTGGCTAGCACATGGGACGTTCAGAAAACTCAGCATAAATCCAGTAAGATTTATATCATTAAAATTATTTATGTCATTAAAATTAAGTTTGTCCTTAAAATGCTTAAGACATCACTCCATGTAAGAAAAATAATTCTTTCTTATCCCCATATTAAAGTTGTCATATTCAATTTGAGCCATCCATTCAAACATTCTTTCACAAGAAATTTAATTATCATTTGATAATAGGTGCAATACAAATGTTTTGGTTCCAAGGTTCAGAATAAGTCAAAATTTTAGATCAGCAAAGCTTTATTTTGGCACTGAATGTACAAAAGTGCCTACCAAGCAAACATGCAGCGTAAGGAACACAGTGAAAGGAGTATTTATCCAACCTAGGAAAACAAAGCAAAAACACAACATAACTGCATATGTAAAACAATTTGCATATGAATTTATGCTAATTAAAGAAAATGTTTATTCATTGAGGCAACACTTGGGAGGGCCTTAGGTACTGGACTCTCTTTTCAAAAGCTGACAATAGTAACATGTTTAAAATAAGAAAACCAATTTATTTGTCAACATGTAATTACTAGAAAAAAGATTATTCTTCCATGTTTATTCTTAAATAATTGGCAATTGATGTAAGTAACCCTTCAAAGATTTCTATTTCCTTGTCTATACTATAAGCTTTAAACATGAAATCATTTGTACCATTTTGAAATACAAGAATGATGTTTACAATACACTTTCATGAAAAAAATGTTTAATTAAATCAAGGATCCTTGTTTTTTATATTTCCATCATGCTAAGTTCTAGTTTTGACCCAGTGCTGCTAAGTCCAAGTCTCTATAGTTACAAAGTAGATTCTGCCAGAAATCAGCTCTGCCCAAAATTTATAGCTTCAGATTGCAGCTGGGGGCAAACAGAGATGGTGGGCCCAGCAGGCCACGCGGATGCTGCTGGCTGCCAGGGGCTGAGAGAAACGCAGTGCAAGAGCTATTAGGAAAAGCAGTCAGGAGAAGGAAAAAGAGCAGCAGTCCTGCGGGCGGGAATGCCCACCCTCTGCCCTCCTCCTTCTTAGGCGAGGAAAGGCAGCAAAGCCCAGGCACTCAGGAGTATTACCAGAAGGAGGTGTCATAAGGTTACTTTTCTTTTCTTTTAATTTTATTTTACTGAGAAATGAATAGCAGTAAGACAGTGTCAAAACTGATTAATGAGACAGTTTCAATAATTAATACATTGTACGTTGTTATCTTCTTAGTGGTTATCCATAGCAGAAAATGCAGAAAGGATATACTGTCCAGACACTATTAGTACAAATCTTTCTTCTCATTGAATTAAGCAAAAGTAGCTGTATAT
>NDGM011251005.1:0-11464 GCA_002564305.1 Octomys mimax
TCTTCTGACCTTTGGTGTAGAGCTTAGATAGAGTTATTACCTTAGCACCAGGTCCAAATCTACCAAGTTCAGACTCCTCCAGGTGGGTTTGGCTTGGGTCTGGCTGCTGTACTCCACTTATTCCTGCTGCAGCCCTTGGAGGAGAACCCTCTGTGCCACTCTGGCAAGATGTTCTGCTCCTGAGTCAGCTCGATAGGTCTTGCCTCTAGTCTCTTTGCAAGGAGTTCTGCTCCAGGTTCCATGCTGGGCCTGGGCTCTGGGTAGAATGAGGATCCTGTGGGCCCCTGGTTGTCTCACTTACACACTAGTATGCAGTTTTCATACATAAATACATTGCGTTTATTACTTATATGAGATTAAAAATGTTTATCTCCTTAAAAAACTGTCATATCATTATGGTAAAACTTTTCAAAATTTGTTCTAAAAGCTTTTTCAAATTTGTACTACATTATAGTTTTTTTTTACAGTCATACAATATAATTTAACTTCTTGACCCTAATACAATTTATCACTTTTTGTTTAACTTTTCCTCAAGTCTCCCTCCATTTACTCTGGCCAGGTATAAGTATGAATTCTAATCTATGCATAATGAAAATATAAAAACATGAGTTATGTACTTTGGGCCATGTTTTTCTAAGTGTAGAGTGTATAGGAGTGCAAAATTGGTTGAAGAATTCTTCAGATTTTAAACTTATTATAAAAGACAATATAAGTACATTACTTCTTCATAACTAGATAAATTGTCTTTTGAAAATAAAGGAAGATAGTCAATGTTGAATAAAGCTAAAACAGAGCAAATTGGCAACTGGAAGGTGTCAAATAATTTATTCTCATAAATGTCCTTAAACAGAGTTGTTTTTAATATTTTGTTGAATATACTCATTGAGAATTTCAGGATTAATGAAATTCACATATTATCAAATAAATACTTTAAGTTTTATTAGAATTTTGAATGATTATTCAAATATGACATTAATTTACTTGCAAATCAAGTAAATTAGTGTGCTATGGAATAAATCTGGGGGAAGTACTATTCTATGACATTGAAAATTTCAGCTTTGTACTTAGATACTAACAATTGCTGTCTTCCTCTAGCACATATGTAAAATGCTTGTTGTTTACAATTCAATAAAAATTCTAGGGGCCAGGGAGATAGTTAAGTAGAATAAGCATTTGTCTGGCAAGTACAAGAGCCTGAGTTCAATCCCCAGTTACTCAAAAAAAATCAAAAAATTGTAATATATATATATATATATATATATATATGAATTGTGAAAAATAGTTTGAAGTAGAGTGATAAGCAAATGAAATGCTTAAGGAGGGGAAATTTAAAATTTCTTCAGGCCATACTAGCTAACTTAATCTTTACAATAACCTACATTGTTAATTTGTCATGAAGCCATTTCAAGCTAACAAAACAAATAACTGCTGCTGTGGCAATGAAAATCCATAATCACCATCCATTATTCTTGTTGGAAATTGTACGAAATCTATTCTCAGCTGAGCTAAAACAGCTTTTTGTGTTTGTTTTTCAGAAAGAAGGTTGTCATGTGTTTATATAACTTTACTGAATAAAAATATTAGATTCTAAGTCTGTATGCTGCTCAAAAGTTTGAAATAGATATTTTTATATAGAAGTTCAACCCTGAGAATCACTCAATGGAATAATATTAAAAGACAGAAAGTCCCATCTCTGCCTATCAAATGGACATAAACATATATGAATTTACATTTACGCACATATCTCCCATCCAACAGATTCCATTCATCAAAATAGCAGGTCTTTTTCTAGAGCAATTATGATCCACAGTAGTACCTCTGAATATCTGTTCGTATAATATGGCTGATACCCCTGATAACTGAAAACAAGTTCAGATTTACCCAAGTGATGGAGAATGTCACAAAAGCTAATAGTAGTCATATAAATGGACTATGGAATCTGCTCTACAATATATAAACTAAATTTTAAATTCACTTTAATTTTACATTTCAGAATGGGAATAATAAAACTACCTCAGATATCTCTTAATACTACTGTACTAAGAGAGTAAGATATATACATTGCAACATACTCATTCATGTATTTATTTGTGGGTACATTCATACATTGCTTACCCATTAGTGGATTTTTAAAAACAAATTTTTACTGTAATGTGATCTTAGCGCAGAGACTGGGGTATAGTCAGTCAGCAGTGTATCCCTTCAGGGAGCTCAGTCTGAATGAAAGGATGGAAATACTCAGACTGTTACAGGTTCTTACTGTGAGAAGTATTGTGGTTGTAGAGAGAGGAAGCATCTGACTTTAGGCTGGATCAGGGATGGTCCTTGCAGGTATGACACCAGAGGTTATTCTGACTAGATAGGTGAGGAATCAGGCAAATGAAACTATTCATGGCCATGCAAATGAATAGAGAATGAAAAAAAAGCCTAATGTGTGGAAAAATGACAACTCAAAACATTGTTATTGAAGAATAGGAGGTCAGTGTGAAGGGTTAGAGTTGAAAAAAACGAAAATGTACACTTGATGGTAGGCATGAATGATGGCGCATGACTATAATACCTGCTACTTAGGAAGCCAAGGCACGTGGATGACAAGTTCAAGCACAACCTGAGCAACTTAGTGAGACCTTGTCTTAAAAATTAATAAATAAATACCAAGGCTTATGGTACAACTCCATCACAAAGCATTTCTCTAGCATGTATGACACCCTGGATTTAATCTCTAGCACTTCAAAATAAATGAATGAAGAAAAAATATTTGAATTTGAAGTTCTATAAGTAATGATGAAGTTACAGAGAAATCCAAAAGAAAATAAATATAAAATATAATAGAAATGTTCAGGAAAATATTATACATAATGCTTGAAGCATTTATAGTTGTATCTGACTATGTGTGTGCTTTTTTTATCTTTATGACTAAAACATAGTTTAATGACTTGTTACATGCACAAATACTTTATCCAAATGCTGGACAAATAAGTGAAATGAGGGTTCAGTTTGTGTAGCCAAGAAAAAGGATGGATGGTGAGCTCTGATGTCTGCATTAGTCTCATTTCAGCAGGAACATGAGATATTTTACCAGTCCTCATCACAAATTTAAACATAATTTTGCCCACTTCTACAGTATTAGAATACTGTATTCAATTTCATCAGCAAATGATGTGCTTCTTCTTGATATTTCTCTTGGAGAATTGGAAATAACATAGCTGGAATAAAAATTGCATGCTACATTATGCAAAGAGTTGGTAACTCTTGAAGCACTCTTGAATTACACTAATTCCTAGCCATCCGTCAAGTGTTACTATTTTGACTGATTTAGTACTCCGGTTGTTCCTAATCCCTAGCCAACATACTTAGGATGTTATTTAACATAAATTTTCAACTATCCTGTAGTTGGCTGAAAGTTGCAAGTTCTCATTGGAATGAGAAATTAGTCAGCAACCTGCTTTATTACTCAGATTTGTGAATTCCATTTAAATGCCCTTTTATCCCCAAGTATTTTTGAAAGGGTTAAATCTTTGTAATTAAAGTGATAATATAACTTGCACCTATATTTTAAGAATTTGTCTGACATATATCTCTATTAAAACAAATCCAAAATTAGTATTAAATATAAATATAATTATTTTTATTTTGGATGATCTAGAAAATCAGCATGTTTTGAGAATACTTGTTAGAAATTGAATCACCAATTTAGAGAAAGATGCATAAACATCTAACTGAAGCATCTAAATAGCATCAAATAAAGCAAAATAAAATTTCAGGAACAGAACTGAAGGATGTCCCTTAAAGTTTTAGAAAACTAAGGAAATTGCTAAATTCAGTTTCTAAGCTCATAAGACATAAAATGCTTTCAAAGAATCTTCCCATTCTGTATATTTATATCTCAAAGAGCTTCAGCATCTATCTCCCCAAATTTCAAACTACTTGATTTACTATAGCACTTGAAACTATGAGAAATGTTGGATACCTAGAGAATCAGAGGACAATTCGGGGTATTAATAATTAATGGGATGAAGTTACTATATTTACTGCAAAGACTGATATGACATGAGGAGAAATCACTTATTGGTGATGTCCAAGTCAATTTTTAAGCGTGTACTGGTTTAGACTTCAAAGGTAGGCCTCATGGAAAAGTCTGTAGGCAGGTTGCTTCTGAGGGTAGATCCTGATATTTGCAGAATGTTTTGTTGTGTAAGCCCTGCAAGTGATGTGATAAGAGCCTGAAAAGAAAATGTTCAGGCAAATGGGGCTGATAATTTTGTTTTATTTGCCAAAAAGACACCTTCATAGATCTAGTGTTCAAGGGATACACACACATATATTAGATACTTTCTTTTTGTTTAGGATTAAAGAAGTGCTAATTCTCAATTGTTGAAATTAAATCTTCAGATAACTTCTTAAATAATTGATTGTAAAAATAAAATAAAATTACCTATGCATGTATATAAAAGCATCAACATGTATTATGCATGTGGATAAGTACATATAAAATTCAACATTCAGCCATTCAGTTACACTAGATCCTAATGTCCTAATTTTGATAAATATATACATCTTTAAGGTACATTGTTACTGTTCTGGCTTTTTTCTTTCTTTCTTTCTTTTTTTTTTAAAGGTCGGGTCTACAGGGTGTTCAGGGTCTCACTACTAGATTGGACTCATAATGATTCTCCTGTTTGCAGCCTTCCAAGTGCTGAGATTACATGTGTGAGCCACCATGCCCAGTCTCAATTGCCATTTCAGTGCACTTGGGTGCAAGGCTGGCACAGTAGGCCTAGGAATTGAATCCTAGCTCCTGCACCTGCTTGCATTCTGGCTTTGTTGTAAAGAAAGTTCTGAGTCAGCTATTTAATTAATCTCACCTGTATTATTTAAAATTTTGGTAGTGTAAGACTATGTTAAAAAGCAAAGATTAAACAAAAACCTATAATACAAAGAAAATTTAAAGGCCTGTAAATCTTAAAAAATAAGTCATCAAACTTGTAAAATTTTAGCATGGCACAAAATAAGGAAAACATGTTAGGACTCAGATATTTATACAAACTGTATAATATTGTCATTGCTTATAATTTTATTTTTTATAAGATTCACTTGTACAATCAAATAAAGTGATTCATTTTAAATGGAAAGTAAAATCTATCTTCTGTTTTCTCCAGTATTTGTAACTGTAAGAATTTGTTCAGTTCTTAAGTGTTTCCATACTATTTTTTTTTCCTTTCTCAGCAAACTAAATATTTCAATGAGGAAACAGAGTCATCATATTACTCAACAATCTTATTGCTTAAAGAAAACTGTACTGGACAACTGTGACTTAAAGAAGAAAAGATTTACTTTGGCTTTTTGTTTCAAGGCATGGTAGGCTGGTTCCAGAAAAGGAAAAAAAAATATATAGTGGAAGAACATGGTAAAGGAAAGCTGCACACTCAGAACATTGAAGAAGCAGAGAGCACAGGAAAATTCAGAGAAAGGGGCTAGAAAGCAGCCCATGATTCACTGCATACAACTTAATGGCCCATTGAGCTACACATTGACAGGTTAACATCTTACTATGGATAGCATCTTTGCAACCTGATTACCTCACAACACACAGTTAATCCAGTCAAGGTAACAAGATTCCTCAGCATAGATGCTAAATTTCAATGGACTAGTCCAGCATCACAAAGATGCATCATCTCTGAGAAAAGATTACATCCTCAGTGTTGCTGCACTGGGGGTTGGTGTATCCATGAGGTACTGAAGTCCAGTCTTGATGCTGCCACACTGAATCTTATTTCACACATGTATTTTAACATGACCAGCTTAAGACTCTCTATTTCTGTGTTCAATAAAAGAATCATAATAAAATCTTGAGTGCCAGTTAACTTTTATTGCTAAATTGACTAGATTAAATAGTGAAGGAGGTCAGATCATGTAAGTGCAATGCTTAGTAGTAAATTAATCTACTGATAGTCATAGTAAATACAGTCTTAGGACATGGTGCTTACATGCAGCTGAGACTCTGGGAGGGGTGCCTTCAATGGTTCCATCTCTCATTAGTGTTTTTCTCCACTATTCTGTGTCCCAGTCACCATGAAGGAATCACTTTTACTCTACCGTAACATTCTGCCATAATATTCCTACTTTATCACCAGCTAACCATGAACTGACTCCTCTGCAACTATGAACCAAAGCAAACCTCTCCTCTTTTGAACTGTAGGTGGCAGGGAATAGGAAATCTGACCTGCAATAGGATATCTGATAAATACAGTCAGATAACAGGGACTTTATAATCCTGGATCCCAAAATTTATATAAAACTTTTATAATAAGAGCTTTGTTTATATTTTTGTGTATTACTTGTAGAAGACAATTGAAAAAAATTGTATAAAGGTACAATATTTTATGCTACCTTCTTGAAGTTTCATCAAAATCACCATGACACATAAAAACATAACTTCCTGAATTGTAAAACATTGATACTCACTAAAGTGCACATATAAATAAAGCAATGTTATTGTCATTAGAATCTAATCATCTATAGTTTAGCTCATTTTAAAGATGACATTCTTGTCTTTGATTTGCTCTTTAACTACCAATATAAATACACATTATAGCATTATGTATTTTCCCAGGAAGAACTAGGCAACTGCTGTTTCACTGTCAAAAAGTGGACCTTGGCAAAATTCATAAACCTTCAGTATAAAAAACTATAAAGGGGCTGGGGAGATGGCTCAGAAGATGAAGCACTTGCCTGGCAAATGCAAGAGCCTGAGTTCAATCCGCAGTTCCACCAAAAAATAAAAAATAAAAAATAATAATAAATAAATAAATAAATATAAAATCTTATTGTTATTTATAAATTTATTGGATAGATATAAAATAATGTTTAAGATATAGCATCATTTCTGATAATCATATAACAAATCTCAGTTTTGGTTCATTTAGTTAAACATGAATGTTTTTATTTATTTATTTTGTAAAGAAAATAAAAGAATGAAAAATCATAAATATGACAGTATTAGTAGAACTCAATATATTAAAGTACATGTTTTATATAAGAAAGTGAGTTTATGTTTTGGATATATGTCTCAAGCTTTAATGTGTACAAATGTCATACCAGAATCTTGTTAAAAATGTAGATTCAATGTAGTAGGTTCCTGGTGAGCCTTAGGAGAAAGAGATGCTATAGACCATATTTTGAGTACCATGATTCTAGACATTCATCAGCATGAAAGAAATCCTGTATAATTACATTTTATTTCAGGTGAAATATATGTTTTGGGAGTAAACTGAAAACTCCAGTACAGATTTCTTTTCTATATTTACTAAATACTGTTCTTTACAATATTCACCTATACTTTACTCAAATATTAGAGGAGAAATTATTTTTACACAGTGCTTATGGAAGTATCTTTTATTTTAGAAGCTGAGTATTTTTATTATATTGATTTTGGTATGCCTTCAAATGTTCATCAAAATATCTCATACATCTTAAGTATATACAATTTTTATTTGTCATTTAGTCCCCAATAAAGCTGAAGACAAAGATAGGACAGGCAATACTCTAACAAACACTTCTGGTATAGTAAACAAAGGATGACTCATGGAGAAGGGAGTACTACCAGAGAGGCTGAGTCATAAATGATATCCTAATAGGTAGAGATGGGATAAGAAAGCATTCCACAAGGGTATCAAATTAAGGAGTTTGAGTTTCATTTTCTAGGTAAAAGTGAACCCTAAAAGACTTTCAGAACTGTAAATTTATAAAGAAGCTCTTTGGAAGCAGAAATAGAATAGAGCTGAGAGGGTGAAAAAGGAGGAATGTTGAGGAAAAGGGACATGTTGGGGAAAAGCTAGATAAATACCTTCCTGTAGCCACATAGTAAAAACATATATCCATACAATCCTGAAACTTGGTTCTTCATACATCTATTTCATTGTTTTTTCTATTATTAGCACACATGGACAGGAATATAATTTTCTGCTCAGGGTCACTCAAACACTGTAACTTATAACCACAGTGATTATTTGCCTATTCCAACATTTTACTAGCAACATATAAACAGTATAACTCAGAAGGTTTACATTCATCATATTAACATCACTGAACAAAATATTTTCTATATACTGTATGCCTCTTTATCCCTTTCATAAACCGCCTATTTATGCTATCTTTCATAACTGGTATTCAACACATTTCTGAGAGTAAATATTTGAAATCATCATTAACACATTCTTGCTGGCATTTTAAAATTAAGTTTACAGATACAGTTTAGACATACATAATGGTCACATTTATGACAGGGAATTTGTACCTGTACATGCTACATCTTGATAAATTTTTCCCATTCCCCTCTTCTTCTTCAACCCTTCTTCCTCTTCTTATTTACAAAAGCTCTGGTTTCATTTTGTCCTCCTTTTCTTGGTTCTTTTTTTCTTTCCCTTCCTTTCCTCCTTCCATTTCCCTAGTTACCCTTCCCATTTGAACACTTTCTTCCTGTTTCACAATATCTTTACTTATACTTTATTTCTCACACCAGAGAAACAATGCAATATTTATAATTGTCTAATTTGTTTCACATAAACTAATGGTCTCATGATCTATATATTTACCTAGAAATACTTCAGGTTCATGCTTCATGATGTAAGAATAGTACTGCAGTATATAAAAGAAACATCTCACCCATTCATTGGTTGATGAGTATTTGGGTTGTTTCCAAGATTTAGCTATTAAAAGCTATAATATAAATATAGGTTTGCATATGTTGCTATAGTATGATGCTTTTAATTCCTTCAGAAAGACATCAAGGGGAACAGCTGGACTAAATGGAACCTCCAGCACCAGTTTTTAAAAGAATCTTCACACTGATTTCCACAGTGCTTGCAACCAGTATAGATTCCTACCAATAGTGGAGAAGTGTTTCCTTTTCTCCACAGCCCCAATGGGCGACTTCTTGGTTGATATCTTGATATCAGCCATTCTCTCCAAAGAAAAATGGAATTTCAGCATTGTTTTAATTTACATCTCTCAAATAACACAACAATATTGAACATTTTTCATATATTTATTTGCTGTTTGTAATTCTTGATCTGAGAAGTATCTATTCACTTCAGATGCCCATTTTTTATTAAATTTTTAAATTTGAGGGTGGTCTGAGTTTTATAGTTCTTTCCATATGCTGGGCATTAGTCCTTTCCCCAAGGAACAGCTGGGAAAAAAAATTTTCCCCACTCTGTGGGTTCTCTTTTCACTCTGCTAGTGATTTCTTCTGCTGTACAAAAGCTTTTAATATAATATTTCAGTTATTGATTTTTTGTTCTATGTCTTATGTAATCAGAGTTTTCTTCACGATGGTTTTCTCTACATTTATGTCAAGAGTTCCATCTTTCTTCCAGCAGAGTTAGTATTTGTTTTAATATTTATATCTTTAAAAAAATATTTATATATTTGATCCATTTCAATTTTAGTTTAGTACATGGTGAGAGATAGGGGTCTAGTTTTAGTTTTCAACATGTGGAAAGCAAGTTTTTTTCCAAGATCATTTATTAAAGTGGCTATTTTTCTCTACAAGTGTCTGGCCTTTTTGTCAAAGAGTAAGGTGGCTGAGTGCATTTGGAGTTGCTGCACCTCCTAATCTCCTGTATTGATCCTGGGGTCTGTTTTTTGGCCATTATCATACTATTACAGTAGGTCTGTTGTAGAATTTTAAGTCAGAGACTGTGATGCTGCCTGCCTTGCCTTTGTTGCCAAGAATTGCTTTTGCTATTCGAGGTATCGTCTCCTTCCAAATGATTTTCAGGATTTTTTTTTCTAGCTCTGTGAGCATGTTATTGGTATTTTAATTGGTATTGCATTAAATCTGCATAATAATTTTCAAAGTCTGGCCATTTTCATACATTGGTTTTTCCTATGCAAAAGCAAGGAACATCTTTTCATTGTCTGATATCCTCTTTGATCTCATTTTTCAGAATACTAGAGGTGTCAATGTAAAGATCTTTACTTCCTTTATTCAACTGATTCCTAAGTATTTCATTGTTTTTGGTGCTATTGTGAAAGATACAGTTTGCCTCATTTCTCTTTCTGTGAGTCTGTTACTTGTGTACAGGAATGCTATTGATTTTTTGACTGTTGACTTTGAATCTTGCTATGTGACTGGATTTGCTTATTAAATCTGAATTTGAGTATTAAATCATGACTCTTTTTGTTGGAGTTTTTGTGCTCTTCCATGTAAGTATCATGTAATCTTCAAATAATGATAATTTAACTTTCCTTCCTATCTTTATTCCTCTTATTTATTTTTCTTGTCTAATTGCTTTTGCTAATTTTCCCAGAACAATATTGAAGAAGAGTGTTGATATTTGTTCCTGCTGGCTTGAATCATCTATGGTATACGCAGGACGGCCACATTCAGTAGTTCTTGCTTGGCTGTACCAGATGCTGAGGCGGGCTGGGGCCAGCACGGCGAAGAAAGATCTCTGAGAGTCTGACTGGACCTGGAAAGGTGCCTTGGCCGGGCTCCCCGTGGGGCAGAGCAACCTCTTGGTCCAGCCACTCAGGAAATACATGGTCCTCGAGAACCCCCAATGCCGCAGCGCCCAAGGCGCCTGTCCGCCTGCCACACTCAGTGACCTCGGGCTGGTCACCCGCCTCCCACACCGCCACCCGACATAGTTGGCGGCGACGGTGACGAAAGTAAGTCGAGGCATTTGCTGGCTGGCCGGGCCAGGTGGGGCCAATGCGATGCTACGCTACGAAGGAACTGGGATACAGACCCGGCTAAGGGCAGCGAGAGGAAGAGGTGGAAGTATCTTGAATATAATACACTAAAGATTTTATGTTAAGTAATAGTGGCCTTGAATTTAAATGTTAATTATAGCAGTTTGACACAACTGTATTAGAGCGACATCAATTAATATAAAATGGATCCTATTCACCATTTACTAAATGTAAGAAGATTCAATAAGTGAAAGGTTATGCTTAAGTGATGTGTCCAAGCTTATGTAAGTACCAATTAAAATCAAACAGATTCACTGGGAGTTAGATCAGCAGCATAAGCGCCTGCCTGGCAAGCACAAGATCCTGAGGTCAATCCCTAGTACCAGAAAAGAAAAAAAAGCATGCATATTTATGTCTAGGTAATGTCCCAACAGAGGTCCAACTGTTGAATCAAACAAACCAGAGACCATTTTAAATATTATCAAGACTAAAATAACTACAATTGAGATGAAACAAAGGTATGTCAAAATCCTTTTGTATTTTCTCCCTCACATTGCATATATCCCAGAAAGATATCACCAGGAAAATATCCTTGTTTCTTCATATAGTGGAAGGAATATTTTTTAATAATTTTATTGAGAAACACATAACAGTGAGACAGTTCCACAACTGATTACTAGCACATGTTGAATAATTAATACAGTGCATATTGTTGTCTTAGTGGTTATTCATTGTACAAGATGCAAACATGATATCCTGTCTCAAA
>NDGM011251008.1:0-12500 GCA_002564305.1 Octomys mimax
TTCTGCTTCCTCTTGAGGTTTTTCCCTAACAACTATGTAGTGACTTTCTTTGTCTCATTTGATCATTTTTGGTATCAAGTTCACAATACCTGCAAACAGAATACCTACTCCTGTTTTTTTCTGGGTCCCTTTTGCATAGAGTATTGGTTTCCATCCTTTGCCTTTCAGTCTATGAATTTGTTTTTGAGTTAAATGGGTTTATTGTGCACAAAATATTATTGCATCTTCTTTTTTGATCCATTTTGCCAGATTTTTTTTGATTGGTGAATTAAGTCCATTTACATTCATCATTATAACTGATATGCATTGGCTTATCTTTGTCATAATATTTTCCTGCTGTTGGTTTCCTGCTCTTCTCCTCTGTTTAATTGCTTGCTCTGCTTGGGGGTTTCTTTCTGCTGTTGTTCTTGGAATTGTGGTCATTTTTATTTTTATTTACTTATTTATTTTATGAATTTAGGACAGAGCAACAGGGTGTACAGGGTCTCACTATGTAGATTGAACTCATAGTGATTCTCCTGTTTTTCAGCCTCCCAAGCTCTGGGATTCTAGGCATGTGCCACCATGCCCAGTCTCAGTCACCATCTCAGTACGCCCCAGGAGTGGGGCCAACACGGCACACAGGAGATCGAACCCTGGTCACTGCGCTCTGCCAAAGTGGATGCTTTAGTCTGCTGAGCTATCTGGCCAGCCCTGTGGTCATTTTTATCGCTGTCTAGAATATCTCTTAGTACTCTTACAGGGTTGGTTTGGTCATCATAATATTTCTCAATATGTTATTTGTCATGGAAATATCTTATCTATTCACTAATTTTAAAGGATAATTTTGTGGTGTATAGAGCTAAACTACTCCTTACAATGAACTTAGAGAAATAAGTTGCATAACTATGTTCACTATCATATATATGTTTGCCTTTTCTTTCCTTTTACTCTCCTTTCCCCCATCCCAGTTTGATTTTTCTTTAGAATAGTTTGTGCTCATTTTATAATATCTATTGTACATTTCACATTATTTATCCTTTCAGCTTCTCACACTAGGGAGACAATACATTGTTTGCATATGTGCACGTGATTTATTTCACTCATGAGTATGGTCTTAAGTTGTATCCACTTACCTATAAAAGTCTCCAGTATAGTCTTTATGATTGCATTGTTCAGAAAGAACATATCTGTTATAATCATTGCTCAGTTGGTGGGCATTTGGGTTCCTTACAAGAGCTAGGTGTTACAAGTTGTACTTCTGTCAGCATTGGTGCAGATACTTCGCTGTGTATGATATCTTTAATTCTTATGGGAAGATGCCTAGAAGGGGAGTACCTGGGTTAAATGGGACCCCTAATCCCAGTGTTTTACAGAATCTCCACATTGATCTTTCAACTCTTCTTGACTTGAAGGTTTGTATTGAGAATTTGGCTATAATTCTAAGGGGCTTTCCTTTATAGGTTATCAGTTTCTTTTCCCTAACATCTTTTAGTCTTCTGTTTATGTGGAGAATTTCTAGGATTTTGATTATTGTATGTCTGGGTGTACATTTATTTGGGTCATGGCTAATTGAAGTTGTATATGCCTGACTAACTGTATGTAAGAGTCTGTTCCCATGTTTGGCAAATTTTCTGCTATTGTTTCTGACAATAATCTTTTATGTCATTTGCGCTGCCTCTTGCTTTTACATTTACTTCCATAAGCTTATATTATTTCTCTTTGCATCATCCTGCAGCTTTAGAATTGCTATTTCCTGACCCATTGTTACTTTTTAGAGATCTTTGCTTTTGTGATCATTAGCTTCAAGGTCTGAAAGTCTATCTTCAATTTCCTTCAGCCAGTTTTTCTAGCTTTCAATGGAATTTTTAAATTTTATGGCCATCTGTTTGAATCTTTTTGTATATTCTACTTCTTCTCTATATTATTCATTCAAGGTTTCCATCATTTTCCTATGCTCCCCTACTTTTTTTTAAATGTATGTCTATTCTAGATTTGTTGAGTAATTCCTTCATATGGTTTTCATTTCTTTTTTATCTGTAAGATTATTTCTGATCTGGTTTCCTCCATTACCTCATGGATTTTTTCTTTACTTCTGTTGTTATCATTTCCGATATTTCAGGCATGTGACTGAATTTTCCTCTATCTTAATTTCTCCAAGACTTGTTCTGGATGGGCTGGAGGCCTGGGATTGCATTTTGCTTCTGAGTGTTGTCATTTATTTTAAAAATTATTTTATTCTTTTTTTCTGTGTTGATCTTTGTTCTTTCTTTCTTTTTTATTGATATTTTGGGGAAGGGTTTACAGGGTGTTCAGTGTCTCACTACTAGATCATTCTGGTAGTGATCTGCCTGCTTACAGCCTCCCAAAAGCTGGGATTACAGGCGCGTGTCACCACGCCAGTCTCAATTGCAATCTCAGCGTGCCCGAGGGGTGGGTCTGGCAAAGCAGGCCCAGAATCTTTGTATGTTTTGGTAGTAGACAGCTCCATCATAAGTACAAGGCCTGCCGTGGAAAGGTCTGTTCTTCAGTGATGTCTTCTGTGAGTAGGAATTTCTTGGTTTGTGTCTGTTCCAACATCCTACCTTCCCAATTAATTAAGTGTGGGATATTGGCCTTGGTTTGAGTCAGTCCCCAGTCCTTTAGTGTTGGGCTGTGGTGAGATCGTTACCCCAGAGCTTCCCAATATTATTATGTAAGGGAGAACAACTGATTACGGCAGGTGTGACATCTGACTTAAAGTCTTATAATTAGCAATAACGATAGCATCAAGCACAGTTTTGAAACTGACTGACTGTGGTAATTCTTAATTTTGTATCTTAAACCATAGGAGCAAACTCTGTAGCTATGTAGCAAAACTGATTGTAGAATAGGAGCTTGTATGCAAAGTGTTTCTCCTTGGTAGTATGGCTTTATCTTTTGGTGGGGAAATTTAAGAAGGATAGCAGCTCAAACAGAGATAGCTGAAAAGGAAGGAGTAACAAGCAAGAGGACAGCGCACATGCACGCAAGCTCTTGGAAACTAGAGAAGAGGGTAGAAAAGAAAGAATAAAGGAGTCAAGGAGATGATCTGACCTTGGTCTCTGGGTTGGGGGATGGGATTCCTTTTCTGTGGTTGATGTTTGCCACAGCTGGTTAGAAAGGACAGAAAGAAGAAAAAAAAGATAAGAAAAAGAAAAGCAAAAAGGAGAAAGAAAACAAGATAAAACAAAAATACACGTATAATAAAGTAGAATTTGAAGAAAGAAGGAAAGGGGTGGACCCACTCAACTGTGTCTGTTCTATGTCTTTGTCTCCTGGAACAGCACTGGTTCACCTCACCTAACTCACCCCCTGTTGGCTGGTGCTATTAATGTTGCTTCAGACTTTTCCACCTGCTGGCCCTGTCTGTTCATTTTGTGTACCCCAAAGTCTTACTGTGTATCTCTGATTCCCCAAGCCACCTGGTCTCTTTGATGTGTGGATGGCAGGGGAGTGAGGCTCCTGAATTCTTCCTGCTTGCTGGTTTCTGGGCCCACCATATGAGGGGAGGATCCAGGTACCTTGAATTTTTTCTTTGACACTCAGATAATGTGATAATCCTAGGAAGTTCTATTATTATCTGCAATTTATACTTAAGGAAAAAAGCCACAGGAAAGGTAAAATGTTCAAGGTCGCATAGTTAAATAAGTGGCAATGGAAGGGGTAGAGATGGCCATGGAATGAGATACTTGCCTCTCCTCACCTCAGACAGTAGTTTGGGAACAGACAAAGAAACAGCACTGACAATGAATGTGAGGGACAAAGACCTGCTTGCCCAGTTTGCTTTGTGGCGAGCCAACATGTTGTGCCTCCACCTTGTGCAGAGATCGAGCCTGATAAACAGGTAAAGCCTTTACATGTTGAAATTAATGTAATCATGAAGATATTGCACTTGCCTGTCTAAGGGGAGGACTTAACCAAGTTATTTTTTAAAGTTAGGGAATTATGGAAACTGAAAAAATTAAACTAGAATCCAAAGAATCCTGGAACTGTTAAGTAAGCTTTCCTTATGCCTGTTCTTCTAGTTCAGTAATAAAGTTCTACTGCGGTGTTTCAGAATTAATGTGGTGAGGACCATTTAAAAAGTATATGCTCTACATCTCACTTAGAAGATCAAAAGTTTATGAGACTGGAATATCTCCCAGCAGTTCGGATAGATGCATACCATTAAGTTACTCTAAGAAAAATAAGTTCTTGGCTGCCCAGCGCCAGCAGGTGGCACCCTAACAAAATAATTTATGTGGCAAATGTGGGTACTTCACAGCCCTCAGTTCACTTCTGTGCCTGGCCAGCTCACTCTATCTGGACATGAAAGATGAAAAGAAAAAAAAGCTAAAGACAGGATTTGCTCTTTTTAAATCAGGTAATTGTTACTGGGAGAAATGAGCAGAAAAAGAATTTTCTTTCGTTTTCATTTTGTGAATACCTAACTAGGTTGAATGATTAATGTAGAAAAAAGTCTATAATTCTGCATAAAAATATAACTATGAAAAGGGACATGACTGCAGTGAAAGGAATAAATGGACAAATCCAGCCCCTTGCTCCATAAAGAGACCTTTATGAGGTAGGGTGTACTGCGAGACAGCTCAGACTGGTGTTAAAATCACTATGGCGCCTGTGCTGGCCTTGAACTCATAGTAATCCTCCTGCCTTTTTAAATACAGAACTAACTCCTTTTGAATTGAACATTTCAGCTCTCAAAAAAGGTATACAATATGATAGTGGCATTTTTCTTTCCAACAGCTCAATTAAAAATAATTTAAATGTTAAGTTTGTCATGAAATTGCTTTCCTCAGTAACCCACTGCAGTTTCAGGCAGACTGAGTTAGAATTTTTCCCATGTTAGCTGGTGCCTCACTGCTTCCCTCACGCTTACTGCCATGTCCCTTGTTTATACAGGGTGTTCAGAATTTTCTACCAAATCATGAATAAATGATTTCATGAGAAATGATAGACTCCTGTTTGGGAGATGGTCAGGATTAGCACTTTTTTCTCCTTCCCCTTGTCATCCTTCGTGTCATTTCAGATGTTTGATTTAAGAAACCAACCATATTTGCAATTTCTGTACTTTTTTAATCTCGGAAGAAAGCAGTGACTCAAGTTGCTAGTTCAGTTGCTAGTTCTTTTCTTTTTCTTTTTTAGTAAGCTTTCTCATCTGCCTCCATCTCCTAGGAAATAATTCTTATCTTCTCGTAAGATAACAGTTATAATTAACTTTGCAGGCACCTGTAATAAGCAAATCAATCTTTTGTATAAAAACTACCTAGGATTCACATCAGCCTTCTCTCTATGATGCAAACTGCAGGTATGGGGCAACAGCAATATGTTACGTTCAGGATTAGCATACATTCTGGTGCTTTCTATGCAAAGAGAAGGAAACACAGAGACGAGGTTTCGAGCACAGGCACAAGAAGATTGGCCAGTTTAGAGGACCAGCAGGGTCACAGAGGAGGAGGTATGCTTCATCTCGCTTTTCTCTGCCTCTTAGGTCTGTTCTTGGGATCTGTCCTTCCATTCAGCACAAATAGGACTCTCTTTCAATACATACCTTCATTGTCTTCAAGACCTTCTTGGAGAAAAGACACTAAGGAACCCAATTAGTTATTTTAAGAGTGGGGAAGAGGAAAGGAAATCAGTGTATATTGCTGAGAAGACACAAGGGCTGCCACAGGTCAAGTCCCTTCACATGAAGGTAGAAAGAAGCCCGCTTCCAACAAAGCTTCAGAAGATGTGGAAAGCCAGTTCTTGGAAGGTGAAATGCAGAATGAAGGACATGAAGACTAGTTACTCAACAGTCTGCCTGGAGAAGACTATGAAGTCTATGAATAATAATGGTCCACTACAAATTATGGCTTTGGAAATCTTCTAGGCATTCTGTACTGATTAATTAAATAATACAACAGTGCTATGCTCTTGCGGCTGCACGTCTGTTTTAAAGCTGAGGAATTCGCAGTACAGTTTTACCCAGTCACACATTTGTTGAGCCTGCTTTCAACCGCTAATCTCTACCACCTTTCTAATAAATTTCTGAGAATTTTTGTAAATAGTAAACATTTTCTAGAAGTCCCACCATAGCTCTATCAACACTATCCAAATATAGATGGAGAAATTTTGATATTTTACAAAGCCAAAGGAGATGCTAATTTTTTCCTCTAAATTTTGGGCAGTGGAACTTTCTGGGTTGCTGACAAAGCCCAAAATTGCTACAGTGTTCCACCACCTGGAAACCTAGTTCAGCTGTTCTTATTGCAGAGTGCCTGATCAGCAGAGCAGATCTATTGGTGTCTGCCTAAAAGGAAAGCTCCTAGTCCCCAGCAGAGGAATGCCAAGGCAAGAGTATTTTCGGAAAAGGTGGGAGGAAGAGAGAAATGTAACAGCAGGGAAAGTGAGTAAAGGACACTAGTCCGTTAAATCATGCAAGAAGCCCATTTTGGAATCACTGCAAAGAATCTACAGAGGAGCACACGAGGGCAGTGGGAGCTTCTAGTCTTCTCCATGCAGTAAGGGAGACCCTGTCTGAGGATGAGAGAGGGATTCTATTTGTTTTCTCTGTCCACTTTGAGAACTAGTCTAGCATTCTCATATAAGACTCATGTCTACGGACTCTATGGTCAGCTGTCGAGTTTTGGTGCAAATTATGAAACTACCATGAGATAAGAATTAATGATGCTGGCCTTTCCAGTTCATTCCTTCAAGGTGCTCACTACCTTGGGCTTGATTTCTTCGCCTTTCTTTCCTTCTTGAGATTCAGGAGGATGTATCCTGGATCATCTTAGTTACAGCCTTTTCACACGCGCTTCCCATCAGCCCAATTTGTTTTTCCACTGTAAAGATCACCGAGGAGGGAAGCTAATAAGAACCATTAAAGGCAGAAGTTGAGTAACTACAGTCATTATCTTCTCTGAAGTTTTTCCCCCTTCTGTGTATTATCACCATCAAGGAGAGGCTGATGTTTAGCGAAGAGCACCTGTCAAAACAAAAGAAGAGTTTCACACCTCACAATTTTAAGCCCCAGGTAAGAAATTCAGCCTCGTGGATCAGCAAAGAGGAAGACAAGAAACCTGAAACTCCAAGACGTGGAGTAGAGTTAAATGAGTTTCCTCTGGGTACCAACAGGCTTTTGTTTAACACGATTAAATCCCTTTTGTTTCATTACAGACACCAATGCGAAAACAAACAATGTGATCAAGATAAAGGCCTGGAGCAGCATTCTGTTTCTCTTTCTCTTTCTTCTTTTTCTCAGAGAGCTATCACCACCTCTCAGGGGACAGGCTTCAAGGAACTTAGCTGGCTCACAGAAAATTGATGAGAGGAGCAGAGCAGGTGTACAGGAAAGCTCTGGGCTGCAGAGCTAAGGAATGGAAAAGTGTGAAGCACTTGTGTCCATGACCAGATCAAGTGATAAGAGGACTGGCTTCCTTTGCTACCTAATTAATTGTCTTTCTTTTCAAAACACAGTCTTTGATTTCAAGCAGCACTTGAAGAAGATAAGACCTAGTTCGAGGGCAATACAACAACCAAAAAGCTAAAGTGGGTTGGGTGGTGGCTTTTGGGGGTGTAGATTCCAGGCAGGTAAGAGAGGGAAAGAGGAAGAGGGAGACATTGCCATCAGTCACCAAAATAACCAAATGTTGACCAGTCAACGGACAGCATCAGAGATGCAGCAAAACTGAACTAGTGTACGTTTCCAGAGCGATCTTCTCTATATTACTAAGTTGCTTATTGTACAGATAGATGTTAGACAACACTAACTCCTTTTCTTAAACAGAACAGGGACATTATCAGCATAATAGTTACACTGAACTGACAAGCCAGAGCCATCCATATACACATTTTAATTACCTCTTTCAGTCAGGAACATCATTAGAAGTTTATTATTACCAGCCACTATCTTGTGATCTTAATTGGCTTCCTTCACAGACGACACCATGAAGCTGAAGCAGAAGCTCTGGCAGCCTCCCAGAGATAGTGACCAGATCGGTGGCACTTTACACTGATACTGTCTTCAGCTCAGTAACAACCCTCAGTTTAGGTTTTCATGCTAGACATCCAGTGGAAGCTTCTTTTAACACCTGTGCGTGGAGATGTTCCTAATTTGGGGACGCTGAAAAAACGTGTTGGGGCAGTGACTTTTCATATTCCCTTTGTTAAGGTTTTAGAATGGGATATGCCAAGCTTCCAGTTATTCCCTGGCAGAATCCCTCTTGCAGTCTGGAAATGTGTAGAAAATGAGGAAAACAGGAGTTGCTTACCAAATCTGGATGTACTGACACTCAAACCTGCAGCCTAGGATCTGATTATCTGGATGCTTACTACTCAGAAAGTGTGAAAATGCTCCAAGATTGTTTGCATTAATAGCATTGGGTCTGAATCAGTAAAAGCTACTAATTTAGTTTCTAAATATTTGCACTCGTATCAAGGAGAAAGACAAATTTTGAGGCAAGGAGAAAAAGAATGTAAGTATAAAATAAATATGCTGTCATGTCTTGTGCTATATGGAAAAGAGAAGATGCTTTTTCTTGAAAAGAATTAGTATCTTTCTCTTTGCAGAACAAAGTTCCAAAAATTTAACCTCTAAGATTTACTTTCTAGAAAACCAGGCTTTGATACCTCAGGGAATAATAGCCCTTGACTATATTTGTACACTACTGATCCTAGCTCTGTGTCTCCTGGCATTCATAAAAACTAAGATAAACCACGAATACTCTAACACTGGGGAATTGTCAACATTCAGTGCAGTATTTTATTCTATTAGAGAAGTATAGCTTTAAAAACCTGAATATATGAATGGATTATTTGATTTATTGATACTAATGACTAGAGTATTGTTTACATTTTTGATTCAAAGTCAAATATTATTTGCATTATTAATACTTTCAAGGCATTATTATCTTTCATCATGATCTGTATGTGTAAAAATGTATATCTATAAACATTATTAGAGTTGAGGAAGTTAGTTGACTCCAAGGAATGAAATTTTCCACTCAGTGAATTGAAATAGTGTAGACATTAATGTCTTTTGAGTGAATTAAATACCTACTTTGTTTTCACCCAGATTTTTGGTTTTCAGAGAATTAATAATGCTGCCAATTATTTGATAGCAACCTTGAACTACAGGTCACTCTTGCATGACTTTATATTTCACATTTATAGCCTTATAAACATTATTAAAATTTTTTAAAAATCCTATAAAACCCACTTCATTGTATGAAGCCCCTGGAATATGAGGTCATACAGTGTGTCATGATTATATATGAATATAATTTCTGTGTTATCTGGATAATCAAGTCTTAAAATGTATTTTCTAAGACATGACATTGATACATTTGTTCTACAAAACAACCAACTTCTCAGTGAGGAGTTTGAAATAGAGCAAAAGTGAGTGAAAAGCTCCAGTAATCATAATTACTGCAAGACAGTTACATATAGTTTGAATCCCACACAGCAAAAAGGGGACAAAAATAAATAACCTTCTCCACTTCACAACCAGCCATAACCTCTTGGTGGCTCCACTTCTATTTGTTGGATAGTCACCTTTGGCCTCCAGGAAATAGATGGTTTCTTTCTCATCCCCATTTTTTGTGTACCTGATTGATTTCCCCATTGAGGAAGCTACAACAATTAGCTTTATATCTCAACTCTTTCACTGTATTGAAACAGAACGGTGAAAATACAGCTGTTTAAAACATACTGTGAGAAAAGAGGCAAAGAAATGTTATTTTAGAGAAGAGTTATCAAAATCAGAGTGCCAATCACTCTTAGAAGCAGGGTAAAAATTACTTGCACTTCAATATTTATATTTATATTTATTATAAGAAAAAAGTTTTTTGTGGAAAGAAGGTGCAGAAAAGGGCACAGTATTAGCTAAATATTGTACCTTAGAACATCAGTCATTTCCTTCTCAATAGTACTGAAAGGGTCTAATTTATAAGTTTTTCCATCTCCCTGTTATGCTGGTTTGTAAGTTCTGACACTGCTACTGGTATGCTAATGAGAAGCTAGCATTCCATTAAGAGAAAACCATATGCTCTGCTGCCTACTGTGAAAGAGAAAGCATGTAATGTGGCTGTTGCCTTAGTAACACATTAATTCATTTTGTCAGTGTTGGCACAGATCATTTCATTTATAAGAAAACAAGTATAATAGTTTACCACATCTATAATATTTACAGTGTTTCTGTTACAAAACAGTGACAAAATGAGTTTAAAAAATAGAGTTGGTATAATATCATTAAAATATGGAATTTGTGGTAAAATTCTCCTCACAAAAATGAAAAAAAAATAAAGATTGGTGCAAATTTTTTTCTTTTCACAATCCTACTTAAAACATTTTAACACCAAACTGTTTGCTTTTTAGCATATTTGTATTATACTAATAATGTGCGTCTGCTGCAAAAAAATTTAGTCCATGAAAAACACAAGTGCATTAACAGTTTTTAATGAATGCTAAACAAAATATTTCATACAACAGTTTTGTTAAATTACAACCATTATAAACCTAATCGTATGCTAGTGTGTTACTCATAACAAGGCTAAACATTTATCTAGTTTTATCTGTTCTTCCAGATGTTTATTAGTATTCTAGCACTCCTAAAATATTTAAATTAAGCCACTCCATTTTCTCCTATGAATGCATTTTGGGTTTTATTCACAGAAGATGAAGTCACATGTATATCTAAATAAATATAGTACACTGTATATGCTTTATGCACAAGTGATACTTAATGTGAATTGAGATAATCCCAAGGCATGATAAAGGAGACAAGTGATTAGAGGAAAGACAAGTTCCTGTTTATTAAAAGTCTGCACCTGCAGCAGGGTATCAGCTCTACCCATCCTTAGGGTATTCCACACCTGTAAACACATATTCTTAACAACAAACATTTTGCATCTGCGGTGCTCCCCTACCTTTTTTAACCAATAAAAAGGGACTTGTGTACAAGATAGCGAACAACTCTCATTTGCTAGTTGATGCACTGATTCGAGTAGTATGTCATTTCAAGGGAGCATTTATGCATTTACTTGAGTTACACAAATGAGTGCAAACCACTGCAGGGCTGGCCATCTCAGTAATGAATGGCCAATTATACTTTCACATTAAGAAATACATTCTTAAAACATCAGTGTTCAATGGGTTCATCCAGAGCCTCATGAACCGAATGTGGGTGTTTTTGTTTTTGCTCTCTTGACTATCACTACAACAATGCTTTCCAGTTTGAAGGAATTCTTTCTAATTAGAACCCAAGACCCAAGAGTACTTCTAAGAGTCTCCTTTACAGACCTGCAATGTGATTACTCTGGGAAACACTTAAGAAAATAAAATTTATGATTAGCTTTGATGAAAATGACTTTAGTTTTAACTTCATATTATCTCTGCTTTGATAGGAGTAAAATACTTTGAATGGCTACATCACTGGAAGAGAAAATGTAACCAAACATCAATGCGATTTTATATGATGGGGAATTAAATGTCTCTGAAATGTAATCACATCACATTGACTCACCCAATAAAAGTAACTTAATGAAGTATTTTATCTAATTCATATGTTTTTGCTTATTAGTTTGTGGTGCTTGAAAAAATAAAGCTATAAACTTTTCAAGATCCTTCTTTCAACTCAAGCTATTTCTATCAATAAAACTGGTTTGTCAGCAGTTAAATGACACCACATTTATGCTTTAAGTACACTAAATTATGGGGAGCATTATGAGATTCATTGATTAAACTTACTATAAATAATATGATACATATTACTGTGACTTTGCCTAAATGAAAAATTATCTTGGGGTATATAACATCTGAAATTCCAAATCTTTTTGAGTTTAACAGTTTTATTGTTTCCTCTCTCTCCCTCAAAAGCCTATAATGTATGCCAAGACAACAGAATCAATCGCTTTGACAAAAATCACTAGGGCGATAAGGGGTTTTGGAAATGGGGATACATATGTGAATATATGCACAAGATATTTCTATGTTTATATATGCATATATATAATTTTTCTATGACACATATTATTATGATCATTACTTGAATAATAAAAGTGTGCATTATACATTTGATATTCCCTCGTGAATTCTCCCATTATTTTCTCATGAAGATTTATGAAAGTCTACATTTAATAATAAAACTAGAAACATTCTTACATGACCACAACAAATTATGAATACAAATTCAGAGAAATTTAACCACGTTTCACATAACCTAGGTAACTGTCACTCCTCTGCTGGTAACTTCAGTTGTGTTTGTCACGCCAGGCCAGCAGTGCGGGCCCTAAAAGTGGGCGCGGCGGCACAGCACGACGCTGTAATTCCGGCGCTGGGGAGGCTGAGACTGGAGGATGGATCACTGTGAGTCCCAGCTGCGAAGTGACACCCTGTGTCAAATAAATGAATTAAAGATATATGAAGAATATAGAACAAAGTTCCATGGAAGCCCACTGCACTCATTCAAGACCAGTCATACCCCTTCTCTCTCTCTCTCTCTCTCTCTCTCTCTCTCTCTC
>NDGM011251013.1:1142-12881 GCA_002564305.1 Octomys mimax
TACCCCTATGTCTTCAAGAGTTCCTCCTACTTTCTCTTCCAGGAAATTTAGTGTCTCTGCTTTGATGTTTAGATCTTTAATCCATTTTTACTTCAGTTTTGTGCATGGTGATAGACCGGGGTCTAGCTTTAATTTTCAGCCTGCAGAGAGCTACTTTTTCCAGCACCATTTCTTAAAGAGGCTATCTTTCTTCCAGTGAATATGTTTGGCCCCCTTTGTCAAAGATAAGTTAGCTGAATGTGTTTGTAATTGTATTTGCATCTTCCAGTCTGTTCCACTGATCCTTAGGTCTGTCTCTATGCCAGTACCATGCTGATTTTTATCACAGTAGCTTTGTAGTATAATTTCAAGTCAGGGATTATAACGCCTCCTGCCTTGCCTTTGTTGCCCATTATTGCCTTTGCTCTTCTGGGTCTTTTTTGGTCCTAAATAAATTGGTCTTTTTGGATCCAAATAAATTTTAGAAATATTTTCTCTAGATCTGTGAGGTGTGTTAGTGGTACTTGGATACTGATTGCATTAAATCTGTACAACAATTTGGGGAGTATGGCTATTTTCACAGTGTTGGTTCTTTTTATCCAGGAACAAGGGATATCGCTCCATTTTCTGAAATTCTTTTCAATCTTTTTCAGCGTACTGTAATTTTCATTGTATACATCTTTTACTTCCTTAGTTAGATTTATTCCTAGGTATTTCATTTTTTTCAGTGAAATTGTGAAGTGTATTGTTTCTCTAATTTTTCTTTCAGCGTGTTTGTTATCTTTGTAGAGGATTACTATTGATTTTTGGGTATTGTCTGTAACCTGCTATGCTACTGTTTGTTTATGCATTCTAGGAGTTTCTTGGTGAAGATTTTGGGTCCTCCAAGTAGAGTGTTATGTCATCTGCAAATAATGATAGTTTAAATTCTTCTTTAACTATTCTTATTCTTTTTATTTCTCTATCTCGTCTAATGTCTCTAGCTAATTTTTCCAGAACTATACTGAATAGGAGTGGAACTACATTGAATAAAGTTGAACTATATTCAACTATATTGAATAAAGAACATCCTTGTCTTCTACCTGATTTGAGAGTAAAATATTTTAGCTTTTCTCCCATCTAGAATTATGTTGGGTCTTGGATTATTATAGACAACTTTAATCAGATTGAGGTTGAGACTATCTATTCCAATTTTCTATAGTTCTTTGATCATGAATGAGTGTTGGACTTTGTCAAAGGCTTTTCTGCATCATTTGAGATGATCTTGTGGTTTCTGGTCTTGGCTCCATTGATATGGTGTATTACGTTTATAGATTTGCATATGTTGAACAATGCTTGCATCCCTGGGATGAACCCTACCGTGTATGCTGTGTAATCTTCTTGATGATTCAGAGCTTGAAACAAGATTGTCCTGAGTGTGACTCACTGGGAGGGCATTCAGAAGTGTGAGGACAAAGAGCTGAGTAGTGCTGTGGTATTGGCCAGAGCTTCCCTCTAGCTTTGCCCTACTCAGTGCCCCTGGAGTGCAGGTCATGCCAGGCTAACTCTACCTTGAAGTAAGCAACTTATTCTTTCATCTTTCCTGTTATTCTGTCAGTATTGCTGTCCAGAAAAGTGGGTGGAAGTATATTCACTCTCTCTGGGCCAATGGACTCATATGCTGACAGAGAGGCCATGATTGTCACTATGCCTGAAATTAACATGTATCCAGGAGCTGCATAAGATAACACAATAGCTACTTTGGAGGCATAACTGAAAAATATTTTTGAAAAGAAATATTCTACCTGGCATGAAGTCCATATAAACAGTAAATAAACATTCTGATGAGAGCCAATATGTCCTAGGAAAAGAAAGCAAACATTAAATAAATGTATGTATAACATTCAAAATTTTATACAAAGAAGCACAATTTAATCCTAACTTCCACTGAAGCATACAGTCAGTGCTTGAGATTTAAGGAGCTGTGATCAGCAGAATCCTAGGATGCTCCCAGGGTCCACTTTTCCTAGTGTTATGCCTTATAAGTAGACAACATGATTTTCTTCTGATTGTAGAACATGTCAAAACGATAGGCTGTCATTCCATGATGGTGTTTTGCTCTGCAAAATTTATCTTAGCCAACTGGCAAAGAGAGTCTTCCACTGGCCTTAAAGAAGCAAACAACTCTGCCTAAACTGTCAGATAAATTGGCCACATAACAAGTAATTGTGGGTAATCTCTAGGACTTGAAAAGCAGTTTTTAAGTTGTATATGCAAATGAAAAAAAATCACCTTAGTATTTCCTTGGTATGACAAGCATTATTTATCTATCATTAAGAAGCAATCATGTTATAGTCTACTCAAGAATTAACAAACTGTTCATAGCACCATTTTATGAAAAAGTAACCTAAAAGTACTATTATGTTAAACAAAATTATTCAATCATTTTTTCATAGTATAAGACAGACTTTATCTGACTAAGAAGTAACTGAGCACATCCTTTGAAGCTATCATTAGTGTTTACGGAGATGGGCTTTTTGGAGAAATTCTATTCTTTTTTCTATTTCTTAATTCTCATTTTCTTGTAAAACAAACATATATAGAAGTACTTTTATCACTTGTTTGACAGAGACATTTTATTATTTACACTATGAAATATTTTAAACCTTTTCTATTGTATGGAATAATAAAAAGGCATAGTCCCCTAGGATGGAAACATTTTCTTGGCAAACACAGTTAAATCAGAAAAGATAAATGGTCACTGAATCTGTCTCATACCATTTTATAACTCTTCTCAGAGACAAAGATAGATAAATGGTTGCTAAACCTTGCAAACAAATTACAGATTATTAATGCTTCTGAGGTTTTAGAGTTATAAATACCTTAACAGAAGATGTAGCATTGGGTTCATAAATTTGAAAAATCTTGTCTTGAAAGCAAGTATCTGCCAAGATTTTGAGAAAATGCCACAATGATGTGTATAAATAAGCAACACAGGAGCGCAGAAGTGGGTAAATATTGAAGGTATGCATTTGCATTATGGAGAACTTACACTGAAAAATATCTTACTAGCCAATTTAAAAAGAACAGAAATATAACCTCACCTTTTTTATTTTTCTCAAGAAAACGAATGAGCTAATATATATCACCACAATTCAACAGTGCCAATGTACTAAATTAATTAAGGTTTCTGACTTGGAAGGATTATTACTTTACTAAGATAGTTGAAGAGTTTTGTGTTTTACTATCTTCCCAATTTTGAAGGAAAATAAAATGAATCAATTGTCATTCTATATGAATTCTAGGTATAGCCTATTGTATTATTGACTATAACACATTAAATTATTTACCAATTACATAAAAACTTAGAAAAATGAGAGTGGACTTAAGATTACTTTCCAAGTATTATAATGTTCTTAGCCCCTTAGACCATAGCTTGGCCTGTAAATACGATTTAAATTTTTGCAACAAAGAAGGAAGAGAAAGAGTCTTGGGTTCATCAAATCTCTTTACTCAATTAAATTCTTTAAAACTATCAAAATAAAACTATTTATGACACATCTTGAATATAGAAAAATTTTGTTTGTTAAAAAAAATTGTTAAAATTTTTGAGAACTTTTCATTAACTCTGCTTTTGTCCTTGAAAAATAGATATTTTTGAAATTATAAATCAACAACATGTATTGCACTCATGATTTGTTACATGCAGTCTTTCTTGGTTATTCAACAATGATCCAGCACTAATTAATCCCAAAACACACAAACATCACTGTTTTAATCCCTATAGATGGCATTATGAAAGAGTGCAGACTACATATTAAAATGTTCAAATGCTCTAAAAATTTTACAAACTATAAAGGAAAGAAATAGTAGATATGTGATTTGTATAAAGCATAATACTTACCTTTAGAAAAAAAAATTTAGAAGGGCTGACCAAATAGCTCAGTGGATTAAAGCACGTGCAAGCGGGCACAGTGGTCCAGGGTTTGATCCCCTGGACTTCCATGCTGGCCCTGCCCCAGGGGCGCATTGATGACAATTGAGACTGGGCATGGTGGCATGTGCCTGTAATCNCAGCTCTTGGGAGGCTATAAACAGGCAGATCACTACAAGTCCAATCTGCTAGTGAGATCCTGAACACCCCATAAACCATTCCCTAAAATACAAAAAAAGAAAATAAACTTTTGCACAAATCCTATAGATTTTGTTCTTGACATTTAAAATCTACTTACATATTTCAACTTCCCAAATATTTAAATCTGTATTTTGTATCTAACTTTAATTGCAAATATATTCAGATAGATATACACAAAGAGAAATACAGAAGAATGCACAATAATCTCTCTGTGAGTCTCTCTGTCTCTGTCTCTGTCTCTGTCTCTCTCTGTCTCTCTCTGTCTCTGTCTGTCTGTCTGTCTCTCTCTCTCTCTCTCTCTCTCTCTCTCCCTTCTGCCTCTCTTTCTTGCTCTGTCTCTTCTGTCTTTTGTTTTTCCACTTTTGAATGTAAATTCTATTTAAGCCATATATCTAAAAAACCACTTTCCAATAATTAAATTTGGGAGGAGTTTTAGCTTGGATTAGACCTTGAGTTAAGCAAATGGCATTGGAAATGTCTACAATTATCTACAAAACATCTACAATGTCCATATTTTCCATGGAAAGTGTAAATGTATGCAAATAAAAGAGAAAAAGACTTTTATTTAAAAATAATGACCTAAAGCATTAAATTTTCATAATCAAATAGACTATTTTTAAAATTCATTTATAAAGGAAAGTACATTTAAAATATTTTAGAATGACTGTCAAAGATCTTAGGTAAGAAAAATAAAGTTGAATGTCTCCTTCAGATTTTATTCTAACCTTAATCTTAATAACTTTATGGGAAAGATTTGATTTAAATTTGAAATGAATGAAATAGCTAAGAAAATATCTACTGTTTACATGCTCATGACAAACCATGAAAATGATAAGAAGCAACAGAAATTAGAACCACAGGAAAAACATTCAACTATCCTTTGAGATATATGTAGGACCAACCTTATTATGGGAAGGTATTAAAAAGCATCCACTAAAAGATTCATATAGATCCGAACTCAATGGTTGAATTTATCAAAAAGAGACAAAACACCTTCAAAAATAAAAGTGATCATGACCCTAAACAGACACAGAAATGCCAGCATAGACACTATGATGGAAATTAACATGCACCAACTCACATGTGCACCAAAACTTCCTCCAGAGTCAGTGCAGAGGTAAAAAATTAATGGACTCACTTTGCAACATGCCCAGGCAGTATCTCAGGAAGAAAACATAGAACGTAATATATTTGGTGTTTTCTGCTGCATTCAGTAATTTAGTTAATTGTGCTGCTTCTGGCTGGAGAAGACTCAGAAGTACCTATTGTTTTAGAGGACTAATGTTTATCTTCCTTCCACTTCCAGGAAAATCCTTCTCTCTCGACTTTCAAGAGCAAAACATTGACTCTACATACCTCTCCCAGTGGAATCACAGTGGGAATTGAACCCACAGTCCTGTGTCTGCTAAGCACTGAACTATTCCATTGACCTTTGACTATTATTGTTGTTGTTTGTTTGTTTTGTTTTTGTTTTTTTGATATGTCTCACCTCTTGAGATTCAAATCCTCAGAAGAATTTTTGAAAATGTGTACTTAATGAATGACCTCAGGCAGTAAGAAAGACCTAAAAGCTTGATGCATAGTGCCTTTCATACCCACATGATCGAGTTTACTAGTGTTCCAATGTAACATTTATAACTAAAATCCAACAAAGCTATATCTACCCTAAGGTGGGTATGGTTAACATTTAGTATCCTCACACTGGTTTCACATTAAATTATAGTAAAACTAGCATGATAATTAATCTCAAACACTTAAGTCAATATTTAAGATCAAAGTGAAGCTTTCTTGCCATTATATTCAATTTATAGGTATTCAGATTGAAAATGTAAGTAATGTATATTTTATATCACTATCCTCTTCATTCTAGCATTAACAATGAAGCAAAAGTCTGTATCTGATGAAGTCTACTGAGGTACTGAAGAGTAAAATGGAATGTCACGGTTTTCCTTTAAAATATTTCACTTCGACTGGGCGTGGTGGTGCGCGCCTGTAATCCCAGCTCTTGGGAGGCTGTTAGCAGGCAGATCACTACGAGTCCAATCTAGCAGGGACAGCCTCAACACCCTGTAGACCCTTTGCTGAAAATACAGAAAATAAATTAATTAATTAAATTTTAAAATTCACAAATAAAAGTAGGGAAAATAGAGAGTGATAAATAAAAGAAAAAATTTTCAAGTTGATGATTGTTTAAGCTAAGTGAGGCCAGTATAGAATCACTGTTAGCCTTTTATCTTAAGTATGTATAAATGTTCCCATAATAAATTAAAAGCAATAAATAAAATATTAATATTAATATGACTTTTTAAATTCCCTTCCTTTTTTTACTGAGTTCCCCAAAACTATATTTTATAAAAAAGTAAATATACAGATTCAGAAAATCTTTGGACAGATTGCATAAAAATAGTAATACCACTTCTAAATTCATTTTTCGCAGTAGACATTAGGTAACAGTAAAGCTGGAGCAGTATAAAACAAAACAAAACAAAAAAACTGGAGATGAAATGGATGAGAATGAGAAGGAAATGAGATTTTCTAAGTGGGATGGTAAAGAGAAACAGGAGCCCTAAACTTCTCTAGAATGTTCAATTTCTGCTAACCCCAGTGCTATTCACTTATGGTCTATGGTCAATTTCTTTTCCCACAGTCAGGAGTAAAGAAAGGGCACCAAAGTAGTTTGTGCAGTTCACGTCACAGAAAAGGACATCTTTAGGTTGGGCATGGTGCTGATGACCCTAATCCCAGCTCTAGGGAGGCCAAGGCAGGGGGGTCACCATGAGAGTGAGGCCAGCCTGGGCTACATTTTGAGATCCTGTCTCTAATTTAAAAAAAAAAAAATACCCAAACAAGGTAAACAAATAGAAGTACTACTCAGCCCTATATTTATGCCAAAATTCCCATTTGACAATTACTGTAATTGCTAAAAGAAACTGCACATGCCATATGTTGAGACCTAGGTACCACTTCATATAGGAACAACAGATCAACAGTTTGCCAGGTTTTAGTATGCTCATCCACCTTCTTTTATTAAAATATTAGAAACCTCTACTCAATTAAAGACAGCTTCATTATGGGAATATTTATTTTAAAAAAGCAAGCTTTCAGTATAAATCCAAAATTAAAATGAATAAAGTAGTAACATATCATCTGGTAAAAGCAGGTCCCCCAACTTCCCTGTGAAGCCAATAATTTGAGAGAAAGAACCACAACTAAGAAAAAGCTTATTGCAGTAAACTAGTAAGATGGAAGATTGAGATTTTTCCCCCAAAAGTTGTCTTGCTTAAGGGGTCACACAATTTGAGAAAGGTATACTTTTAATAACTCACAGATGGGAAAGGGGCTAATGTGGCCATAAATTCCTGTGATTTCTTTTCCAATATACACTGCTGTTATCTGGAGGTCAGCAAATATTCTAGGGTTGGGGGCTATAGAAAATTTGTAGGCTGGAAATTTCCTTTTTTCAGGAATAGCTAAACTACTGGTTCATCATTAAGATACAGAACAGCAGAAAGCAGACAATAGAAAACTTTCACAAGACCACAGCTTTAAGCCATTAGGCACCTTCAGTCAGCGATGCCATCTGCAGCAAGGCTTGTGGCAAACTCAGTTGTGGGGTCTGCACAATTAAAGATCTGTAAAGTAAACTCAAAGCAAGCAAAGCAAGAAAGTTTATTTACATTTTCTTCCATTGGTCACTCATGCTCCTTAGTTCATTCAGTTTAATTTTCTAACTTACATGTCTTGAAGGAATTTTGAAGAAAGATATCAGAGCAAGTCAATGTTTATTTTTAGAAACTTTGAGCTACCATATAAAATAATAATAAGAAATATTTATTAAGTACTTTAAAGATGCAAGAATTATTCAAATACTTTATGTAGCTCATGATGCAGCCATGATAAGCACTCTGGATATGTGGTTTAAAATGTTACCAAAAATAAACGTTTTTCTATCAATTCATATTAATTATACAATTAGTGGACTTTATTTTAGTATATTTGTACATGCATATAACATATATTGATCATTCTCCAGAAATACCAAAAAAGAAACAGTACTATGCCAAATTTTATTATTTATATTAAGATATAAAATATAAAATTTTCAAGTAAAAACTTATTCTTAAAGAATTCATTAACCTGCCTGAAGTCATACAGCCAGAAAGCAGTAGAAATACAAATAGCAGGTTGTCTAACTTTAGGATTTCATTCTGTAGTTCCTATCAGATGTCCATGTAACTCTTTCAAACTTTTCACTACCGAACTGGATATACACATTGCTGAGGACTGATGTACAACATAGCCAAGCAATTCTTCCTGCCGGGAAAATTTATGTCTTTCTATCTCAGTTCTTCAAGGAAAGAGGAAGTAGTTGAAGAACAGTTAGCTGTAAAGAGAGTGACAAACTATAAAGTGATGAGGATAGAAAAGGATCTTTAGATTTAAGGATACCATTTAAGAGGAATTTGGCAGAAAAATTACACTGGGACTAATGGGCCAGTGTTAAAAATATTAACTGGATCACCAAAAAATATGATTCCCAATAGACAGGGTGCTCAGTGGTAATTGGGAAAAAGAAATATTTACACTTGAGTTCAAATAGAGAAAATCTTGAGAGGTTGTTCAAAATAAGTCCAGCAGGGCTGGCCAAATAGCTCAGCAGATTAAAGCACCTGCGTAGGCAGATGCAGCGGCCAGGGTTTGAGCCACAGCGTGCTGTGTCGGGGTCGGCCCTGGCCCCAGGATATGGTGAGGCAGCTATTGAGACTGGGCATGGTGGCATGGGCATCTGTAATCCCAGCTCTTGGGAAGCTGAACACAGGTGGATCACTATGAGTCCAATCTATGTAGCGAAACCCTGTAGATCCTGTAGACCCTGTACTAAACACAAAAATTTAAATTTAAATTTAAATTTTGAAAAGTCCATAGCTAAGGCCTTCTTTCCTGGTGAGTTTGATTACCAAAGTTTTATCCTGCTCATCATAGCCTTGCATAACTGTGTAATAGTTTTGCCAACATATTTCTTTACAAAATCCTAAACTTTTTATATAAAATTTGATTTTATATCATTAATTAAGGACAGGTATACTGACACAGAGTACTACTTAACTTCACTGGTACATTTCTAGCTATAAAGCACCCATGTTTCTTTAGTTAAGTAAAGCTAAGGATAGTACCAACAAATCCTAGAAAAAGCAGTGTTGTGAATGGTAAGCATTATCTCTAATATAACAGTATGTCCTACCTGCTCAACTTGGAACACATATCAATTTGAATATTTCAAGAAACAGGTAACAAGACAGGACTATGTGTTGAGAAAATTCATCAGAGGAGTTGCTTATAAGGCTGAAGGGAAGGGAATAGAGTAGGCCAAGAAAGACTACAGACCACCGTGTGGGCCTAACTTCAGTGGAAAGAATGGAAATAATGATCAGTTAGAGTCCCAAATCAGTTCAAGATAATTTCATTTAGCCCAGTGATGGCAACACTTTTAGAGCTGTCAATAACAGACAGCCTACAGCCACACTCCTGCCATTGATTCAGCACCTCTGATAGGCAAATGGGAGGTTCTCAAGCCATAGCCATCGTCTATAGTACTGTTTTTTTTTCTGCAGGATGGGCCTACGCTAGCACCTCAACCATGCTGGGAGCCCGAGAGAAAGTATCTTTCTGTATAACAGAGTAGTGAATACAAAGATGCAATAGCTGAGGCTGCCAGTAACTCTGGTCTCCAAACCAGGCTATTTCTTTTCTTTTTTTCTTTTTTTCTGCAGAGCCAGGGATTGAACTCAGGCCCTTGTGTTTGCCAGGCAAAAACCAAACTATTTCAACAGCACCTTCCACATCATTTCTAAACATACTTTCATTTTTCAATATGTATATAACTTTTTATTGTTTTAAAACGCAGGGCTGCTTGCCTTGTTCCAACTGTGAGACTACTATACCCATGAGATTTTTCATGGCTGGTTCTCATTTAGTTGATTTTCATCTCTCCATGAGGGAACATGAGGTGCAGTAGACACATAAGATGAAGAAGCAGATCAGCCATTAACACTGTCATAGTCTTTCACATCCTGTCTTTGGGTACATCTTCCTAACCATGAACTCAGAAATTTAGATTCTCCTGTATCTTTCACCTTTTTACATTCACTTTTTTGAAAGAAATAACTTAAAATAAGCCTACTCAATGAACAGCAAATACTGTAGAGGAAAACAAAATGAAAAGCAGCTTTCTTTATGTCTCTTGGGCAATCTTCTTTAATGTATCTAGGAAAGAAGAGGGACGAAGTTGATGGTGTTTATTCTGAGATATTAGATAAGGTGGTAAAAAAAAAAAAGAAAAAAGCAAGAGGATTTGGATTTAAGGCTTTGATACAAAGGCCAGGTCTTCTGCTTACCAATTATATGAACTTGGATAACTGCCTTAATAGCTGTCTTCACCTATAAAATGGGCATAAAATATGATAATTAATATTTGTTAAAATCACAAGAAGTAATTTATGCGAAATGATCCTAGCATAAAATAAATGCTCAATAACTTTTCTTACTGCTAAAAGGTTATTAATCATTCCAGGAAAGAATTCCAATATTTTAGGAGATTATAAACAGTAAGATTATCTTCAGACATTAAATCTTCCTGGTAAATTTTCCCCAAAACATAAAAAAGCATTTTGCATTTTGTATTTTTCATCCATATCAAATTTCTGGAATATCAGTATTTTTACCTTAAAAGCAAAAAAAAAAAAAAAAAGTAAGTGAAAACTGTCTTAAATTTTAGACTGAAGATATATGAGCAAGACAGTGGAAATAGAGCTATTCTTCTTATTTCCCACTTTTAACAACAACAAAAAACATAATCTTGAGCAAATTATGTGTAAAACTTCAATGATGCCCATGGAGTGGTAGGAACATAGCCTTCCTGCATTTTCTCTCATCTCCGTGATGTTTGGGATCACACGATGTCAACTCTGCACTGAGACTCACACCCCGATGTTGTGCTATATAATTCCTGAAAGAGTGGGGATTACATGTGAAATGAGGTGCGTGCCGTAGTACACTTACTATTTTCATCCAGCTCTGGATGATGCTACTGCCACAGATAACTGATGAGAAGTATTGGTGGGCACTTGATTTAAATCTGGAAACAATAGCATGCTAGATTTGACAGAAAAATTTAAATATGTTCCTCATCTTAACGCTATATTCTGCCTGACAATAGGAAAGTGGCATAAATCCTAAATACACAACAAGTAAACCTGCTTATGCTTCTTAGCACCCAGATCACATAATGTTGTGCTTGTATATAAGCATGAAAATGTGCTCTGGGAAGATCAAATTTCCCAGCTAGTTGTCTAAAGGACATTAACCCTCCATTATTTATTAGGTCTATTATAAAAGAAAGTCCTGCATGGTCCCAAAAGAGAAAAAAAAAATTGTCATGGTTCCCAGGAAGAAAAAAACAAAATAAAAAGCAAGGATTATCCTTGAAAGCAAAGAAAAGAATAGATTTTTTGTCTTTTATTTTTCTTTTAGCACGTTGTCAGATGAGTTGCCATGGCCACCATTATGGACCTAGGTTTAAATGTCAGTTTTCCTTCAATTATTGTCATTTTAGCCTACTTTGGCTGTTGTTCTGTTCTTTTTTTTTT
>NDGM011251023.1:2502-21580 GCA_002564305.1 Octomys mimax
CGCCAAGCTTGTTCCAAGTAGGTGCTTTAGACCACTGAGCCATCTCGCCAGCCCCGCATTTTCCTTTTGGTGTATTTGTTTTTATTGATGTGAAATTCATCTAACATGAAAGTTACCATTTGAGCAGTTCAGTGTCATTTGTTGTACTAACAGTGTTGTAAAGTCACTGCCTCTATCTAGTTCCAAAACATTTACATTATTCCCACTCTATGCCCAGTAAGCAGTGACTTCCCATTCTGTCCTCCAACAATTTGTCTCTTTCTATGAATTTACTTATTCTGGGTATATAAGTGAAATCCTACAATAATGGCCTCTTGTGCTTAGTTTCTTTCACTTAGTTAAATGTTTTCATGTTTAGCCATGTTGTAGCATGTGGCAGGACTTTATTCATTTTTATGAGTGTATCACATCCTGATTGTACAGACAGTGGTGCTTTGGTTGATGAGCTTTTTTTTTCTTTTTCTTTTTTTTTTTTTGTGGCTGGCTTAGCCCACCCTGGGGGCAGGGCTGGCATGGCATGTGGTGCCTGGGATTGAACCACATTGCGGTCCCTGCATGAATCCCTAAACTTGCCTTATCAGGCGCTTTAGACTGAGGAGCTATCTTCTGACCCCAGACTTAATTTGTTTTGTGAGTTTGATGAAGATGCCTGCATTTGTATCTGTATGGGGAAGACGGCTGTGGTTGTGCTTGTCACCCAATGTAGAGTTTGTGAATGGAAGCCAGATTTTGCTGGACATGTTTGTTTGTGAAGCTAATTGTGAGCTGAACAGAAGTGTTTGTGATCTGAGATATTATTGTACTGCATTTTGTTTCTACATGGACATTTGAATTGTTTGCAACTTCAAGGCAGAAAGGGTGGTAGGAAAAGTCTTTTATTGTGCAATCTAGTTCTAAGTCAGGTTCACCAAAGCAGATGCCTCTGTTGGATGAAGCAACACATGCTGGACCCTGAATGCCCCCTCACACATTTTTGTGAATATCTTAAAATGCAAGGCTCATTTGTTTCCTAATACTGACCTATTGCTGTAGAGTCAAAAGACAACTAAGTAGGGCCAGAAGACATATGCAACTATTGTTCAGCTGTTCTTGTTCCAGAGTGAAGGCACTGGCTCATTTCCTGACTTCCAAGGTCTTAACCTCAGATTCTACAGCTATAGTGCAATTCTCACACTTGAAGCACCCATCTGAACCTGTAACATTGCTCTGTTGGACTTGGGGACAGGGAAGCTGCATAAACTGTGAATGCCAATTTTGCTATGCTAAAATACACTAACTTGTTTTAAAAAAAAATAGAATAAGCACAATTAACCTAATGTTACACTTCAAAATTTGAAAAGAAAAAAAGAGTAAGTGAAACCAAAAGTCCATACAAGGCAGGAAATTATAAAATCAGAGAAGGAATCAATGCAACTGAACTAAGGAAAGAATACAAAGAATTAATGAACTGAAGAGTTTGTTCTTTGAAAAAATACATAAAACATATACACCCTTAACCAATCTTATAATAAAGGAAAGACTCAAATTCATACAATGAGAAATAAAAAGGGTGAAATCAACATAGATCCTGTGGAAATTCAGAAGATGATATTTACTTCAAAAATACTTATGTTCATAGGATAGAAAACACAAAAGTGGACAGATTTATAGAACATGAAGTACCAAAACTGAATCAAGAAGTTATGAAATTTCTCAATAACCCCAATTCAGTCAATGAATTCAAAATATAATTAAAAACTTACAAAGAAAAGCCCAGGTTCTGCTGAATTCCACAAGAAATTGGAGAACATTTAATACTAATATTCCACAAAGTCTTCAGTGAAGTTAAAAGGGAAGTGATACTCCCTAAATAATACCTGAAGGCAAGTATTACAATGATAACAAAACCAGAGAAAGACCCAACCAAACAAAATAACTATAGGCCAAGCTTCCTGATGAAAGTAGATATAAAAATCTTCTATAACGTACTAACAAACAGACTGAATCAAATCATCGATAATATTACAAACCATGGCCTAGTTGGATTTACTGAAGTAATGCAGAGATATTTGAATATATGCAAATCAAAAATATAATACACCTTATCAGCATAACCAAAGACAAAATCACATGATCATCTCAATAGATATAAAAAACGGCTTTTGACAAAGTCTAACACTCATTCTTGATAAAAATAGCAGAGAAAAATCAGAAGAGATAATTTTTATCTCAAATGGATAAAAGCTGTTTATGACAAGCTGACAGCCAACATCATACTAAATGGATTAAAACGAAGTTTTCATTCTAAAATCAAGAACAATACAAAAAGTATACATTACTATCAGTCCTTTTCAATATAGCTTGGGAAACATTAGCCAGAGCAAGTATACCAGAGAGAGACATAAACAAATAAGGACAGGAAAGGAAGAGGAGAAATTATCATTATTTGATGATGACATGATATTCAGCATAAAAGACCCCAGATAATTCCCCAAAAGACTTGTAGGTTTCATAGTCAAATTCAGAAGCAAAAATTATATAAAATCAACACTCAAAACTCAACAGCTAAGCTGGGGAGATAGCTCAGCCGTCTAATCACATGCCTGGCAAGTACTAGGACTTGAGTTTGATCCCAGGAACCATGGTGTCATGCCAGCCCTTTTCCTGATTGAACAGAGCCAGCCACTATAACAGGGCATGGGGGCACATGCTTATAATCCCAGTGCTGAGAGGATTGCTATGAGTCTGAGCTGTGTAGTGAGACCCTGTATCACATAAATAAATAAATAAATAATAAATAAATAAGGATTTGTTTAAAAATCAATAACCTTCCTGTACATAAACAACAAATTCACTGAGAGAAACATTAAGGAAACAAAACCCTCCGTAATAGCGTGCAAAAAGTCAAATACTTAGAACCACTCTAACAAAGGAAATAAAATAACTATATATATTGAAAATGACAGTACTCTGAGAAAGGAGATGGAAGAGGATGTCAGAAAATAGAAAGATATCCCTTGCTTATTGACAGAAAAAACCAACACAGTGAAAATGGCTGTACTCCTAATATTGCTGTACAGATTTAGTACCATCCTAATCAAAATACAATTAACATACCTCAAAGAACTAGAAGAAAAAACATTCCTAAAATTTACTTGGATCCTGACAAGACTTAGAATAGCAAAAGCAATTCTTTGCAACAACGATAAGGCAGGAGGCGTCACAATCCTAACGTTAAATAATACTGCAAATCCAGGGTCACAAAATCAGCCTACTTGCAAAAAGCAGGTCTGAGGATCAGTGGAACAGATTAGAAGATGCAGGCACAGCTACAAACACATTCATCTAACTTATCTTTGACAAAGGAGCCAAAGATGTTCAGTGAAAAAAGGCTTCTTTTATAAATATTGATGAAAAAACTGGCTGTCCACATGCTGCAGACTAAAACTAGACCCATGTAGATTACCATGCAAAAACTAAAGTCCAAATTAATCAAATATTTAAGTATTAAAACAGAAATACTAAATCTACTGGAAGGGAAAATATGTAAAAATCTTAGAGATAAAGATGTAGGCAGAGTTCATGAACCAACCCCAAACTGCATGAGAAGTACCTAAAAAATCAACAACTAAAATCTCTTCTTATTAAAAAGATTTTGCCCAGTGAAAAGATTCACTAACAGAGTGAAAAATAACCTATAGAGCGGAAACAAATTTTAACAAATTGTCCCTTTGACAAAGCACTTATATTTAAAATATATAAAGACTTTTTAAAAATCTGGCCTCCAAATTCAAATACCCAATTAAAAATGGCCATCTGAAATGAATACTTACTTCTCAGATGAAAAAATGTAAATGGCCAATAAATGTATGACAAAATGTTCAACAGCATTGGTCATTCAAGAAATGAATGTTAAAACAACACTGAGGACCAGAGAGCTAGCTGAGTGATATAAGCATAAGATCTTGATTTCAATCACTGGTGGAAAAACAAAACAAAAACAAAAACACCACACTGAGATTCCATCTCACCCCAGAAATAATGGCTATCATCAAGAAGTTAACCAATACCAAACACTGAAGGGACTGTGAGTGAAAACAAACCCTTTCTCCACTGTTTGTAATGCAGACTGGTGCAACCTCTGTGGAAATCAGTGTAGAGATTCCTCAAAAAGCTAGAATTAGCAATCCTATTTGACCTAGCTATTCCCTTTCTGGGTATCTTTCCAGAGGAATAAAAATACTATACCACAGCAATATATGTGTACTTCTGTTTATAGCAGCACAATTAGTAATAGCTAAACGTTGGAAACAACCCAAAGGCCATCACAAAGGAATGGATTAAAAAGATGTGGCATTTGCATGGAGCACTACTCATCCATAGAGAAGGATAAATGTGAGACTTCTATAGGTAAACAGATGCAGCTTTAGACCATACTCATAAGTGAAATAAATCAGACTCACATGTGTAGATATCGTACTGTATCCCTGGTGTCAAAAACCGAAAGAGTAAATATGGTCTGAAATGTAGAATAGATATTGTGAAGTGGGAGGAAATGTTAAAAAGCAGAAAGGAACTATGGTGGAGGAGAGAGAAAATGAAAGAAGGAAAAAGGGTGAAAAATACAAGTTAGTTATACAAGTTAGCTAGTGGAGGATATTTGATGCCCATATCTTTTACTATGAGTAAACACTTTAAATAATACAATATAATTTATTAACTGTTGGTAGTCTCATATTATGCTGATTGATCGATTGATTGATTGATTTTTATGAGATCAGAAATTTAACTCAAGACCTCATGTTTGCCAGGTATGTGCTGTGCCACTGAGCTAAATCTCTGATGTACCAATTTATTTACTTCTATTGTTTATTTTAGTATCAGGAATCTGACTCAGGACCTTGTGCTTGCCAGACAAGTGCTGTGCCACTTAGCTATCTCCTTTGCTCTCTTCTATTATCTTGTTATGAAATTTGGTTTACCTTTTTCCTGTATAATAAAAATTATCTGTCAAATATTTGTCATTATATTATTTAGTTTTCATTTTATAAATTTGTATCGCACCATATATAATTTTTAAGAATTTCTTCTGGTATTACATTCCCAAGATGCATCCCCACCCACCCAGTTTTTTTTGTTTTGTTTTGTTCTTTTGTATTTTAGGGAAGGGTACACAGGGTGTTCAGGGTCTCACTATTAGATCGGACTCATAGTGATTCACCTGTTTAAGCCTCACAAGAGCTTAAGATGGGATTATAGGTGTGCACCACCATGCCCAGTCTCAGTTGCCATCTCAGTGTGTCTTGGGGGCGGGGCCAGCAGGGCAGGCCCGGGGATCGAACCCCTGGCCTCTGCACCTGCTTACAGGCTCTTTAATCCACTGAGCTATATGGCCGGCCCTAAACATTTGAGAAGGATTTTTCTTTTTCTACTTCAGGATTCCTTAAGGGCAGGTCTGGTGCAGCTTCTGGAGCTGAGATCAACTGCAGTCCTATGCACCTGAATGCATTTGCCCAAGCTGTCCTTTCAACAACTGAGCTATCAGCAAGCCCCTCCCCCATCCTCTTTATATAATGCTATAATTCAATTCTTTACTGAAACATATTACAATGTTGGATATGTGCTTTGTCCATTCTCTTGTCAGCAATATTTATTTTATTTTCAGTTTCTTCTTGCTACTACAAAAATTAAAATAGGCTGCTCTATATCTTGCACATATGAAAAATATCTTGCAGTAGAATCGCTGAATAATGAGACATGCAAACAGTTTATCTTAACAAGGTAATACCAAAAAATTCCGCATGTGACTACACCAATTTATATTCTCAGCATTTCAGTTATTTTTCTTGATTTGTGCATGTGCTTTCTCTACATGAAATTTTAATTTTTCTTGGTTGAATAATTATGTCTTAGTAATATTGCAATTTTTAGATTTTTTTCCATTAAGTTTAGCTATTATTATCAATCTTTTCCTTTTCATAGTTAATGATATTACTTTTTAGATTTAAAAAGAGCTTTCAGTAAGAGAAAAGGTGAAAAAAGGATAAAATGAAAATTGAGCTTTGTGAATCAGGAGGGTAAGGAGGTTTGAAAAGAGAGAATAAGAATGGAAAAACTAAAGAAGAATCAAGATATATTATGTATAGGTTCAAATCCCCTATAATTAATGTGATCATTGTGCATTCCTAAATTATACAATAAACTCAAAAAAGTAAATAAATGAATCATTTTAATTTGAAAAATCTTTCCTTTCCTAAAATAAATAAAAATACTGTTTAACCTTTTATTCCAAAGAATTATTTTAAAATAGCCTTTCCAAAAGCATGTATATGTCACATTGTCATATTTTTCAAATCTATTTAAGCCATAAAGATCTGATTTGACTCCTCTGCTGCCAAGAATAATCTGTTATCGACATTTTCAAATTACATTTTGAACCAATGATCACCAATCAAATTTGTAATCGATGAAAATGTGTCCCATCCATGACTGAGTAGACTGGCACACTCCCCCTGCCCCCATGCCTTTGGAAGACATACCAATCAAACTCCACCGTAGTGATTACTGCCTGTAGAAGTAAAGCTTGATAGGCAAGGTCCTTCACTGTATCTCCTTAGCCAGTATTAACTCCTATTCAGTATTCTCAAAGAATCTTTGCTCACTGGTTCTGCCCCATTGAAACACATTCTTGTCCTCTTCCCAATGCTTACTAGCCCTGAAGACCTGGTCCTCCAGAGGCCCCTCTTGAATCACCCATACACTCCTAGTCATCACCTTCCTCTCAACTTCTGTAGAATTTGAATATTGGTGCCCATTACAGAACCAGTACCTGCATTATGATCCTAACATGTTTAGTTAGTTCATGCTTACTACCATCTCCATCACTATATGTTCAGTCTCTGTGACCAGCTGAAAGTGAAAAAGGCAATGTTCCATTTCTAAAATTATGTTACAATAGACACTATTTCATTCTTAGTCCAATTCTCATCTTCATTTTAGGGGAAACCAGCTGCATTTTGAACAGCCTTCTGGAGAAGCAGCTGTGACAAGGCACTGAAACTTCCTCACAACAGTCTGTGAAATCAAGAACTCTTGCCAATGTACAGTTGTCAGCATGAGTCATTTTGTGAACAGATTCCTCAGCCCCAGACAAGCCATTCCTGAAGCGTAGCCAGACACTTGAGGTTTGGCTGTAGTATGAAGACTAGAGTAAAAATTTATAACTATGATTTGTTTGGAATTCTGTGTAGTAATGAATCCCTAGAGTGCCACCAAGTTTTCCTTCTGACCCTGATCCTGGGGATATAAAAACCTAGCCACATAATCCTCCTTATGCAGGGAGATTGGTGCTCTTCTTTCTGATTTCCTATTGCTGTAGTTCAGCTTCCTTCTGGCTGATACAATTATTCAGACAAGCTGAGAACAATGCCTTGTGAGAATCATGAGTTACCCCACCCTACTGACATTATAAAATCAGGCTCCCACAGCTCTGGTTTTTCACTGTCTCTAAATTCAACTCCCTATGTGACCCAGTGTGGTATCCTCTCCTGGGATGCATGTGACTAATAAACTGTCGTCTATCTAAGTAATCTATGTGTATTTCACCTGTCCCCTAGTCTTAGGATGGGAACTTCCATCATTGATGGATGAATAAGAGGCCTCCTACTTGAGTTTCCTGGCAACCTACCTTTCAGACACAACATGACATAGTAAATGTTTGTGGATTTAAAGCAGTGATGGTGAACTTCTAGAGCTTTCAATAATACAAACATTTCAGGTAAGGTGGTGCACAGCTGTTATCCCACTACTTGGGAGACTGAGGTATGAGGATTGCTATGACAGGGCCAGCCTGGGATACCAGGTGAGTTGAAGGCCAGCCTGAACTGGATCACAAGACCCTATCTCAAAAAGCCAGAAGGAAAAGAATTTCAAAGAGCCCTCTGTGGCATGTGTATCATAGATTCAAAACTGCTGTTTTAAGGTAACAAGTTTCAATCTGATTTGCTGTATATTAATAACCAATATGCACTGTATTTAAATTTAATATATTGCTGAATCCTACATGATATAACTTTTGCAAATGATTTGTATATCTATTTTCATAAATTGTTTTGGTTTATGTATTTTTTCTTTTCTGTATTCTATTCATGAAGTTTTTATACTATAACTGTACCTGACCCATAAAATTCACAATAGCTATTCATCATTTGATATTTTCTCTTTTTTTTTGGCTCCGAATTCCTTCAGGGCAGGTTTGGCTGGCTTGAGTTGTAGGGATCGAACGACAGCAACCTGAGCCTGACTGCTGTGTTGAAGCAGCCACTTAAAGAACTGAGCTAAGGGGCAGGCCCCCCATTTGATATATTCTAGAAGGGTCTGTTACTAGAATGATCTCACCCTTCAAAGTACAAAGTTAAATGTAAAATAATCTGAGTCTCATTAAACTATGGATAAATTATGTTAAAGTTTATATTGCTATATTTCATTCAGAATTATTTGTGCTAAATTCTATTTTTTCCAGGTGTTCTTGTTTGTTGATATAACATTGTTATTATTTGCATCTGGTATTATTCATCTATCTGAACATTATTTATTATACTCTCTCCCTCACTGGCTTTCTTCCCAACATTATTAAATTTTTACAAAACACATTAGTTTTTCCAGACATCTAAATTTCTAGCTTTTCATCATCTATCCATTATCTTTCTTTTTGCTTCATCAACCATGCTCTTCTTTTTACTAAGTCCTTGTGCTCTACTTAAGGTTTTTAATCTTCAGTCAAATTCTTATTATGGAGGCTTCTCATTAATTTTCTGACTAATAGTCGATGTCATGAATTTTCAAAGACAATTTTGCTATGTTCTACAAGTTCTGATATGTTTCATTTATAGTTTCATTCAAATATGAATGCATTGAAAAATTGAATATTTTTTATTTACATTATGCTTGCTATTTTGAACTGTTATTTAAAACTGAACTATTTCATTATTCTTTTGAATAGAAAAATCAAATAACTACAGAAATCGCCCTCTCTTTAAAGAATAAGCAAATTCAGCAATAAGGATCCACCATTTTCATTGTTAGAAAAATTGGGTTACAAGCCATTGCATATTTATTAGCTTAAGACAGATGATCAAGTTGATGTAAGTTTAGATGATCAGAATCACTTACATCTCATCCACATTCCCTAGTCATCTTTCTTTGCTAACTATTGACCGAAGAAATTTCTTCTCATAACAATCACAGAGAAATAAGACAGCAAACCTCAGCACACAAGTGCTGTATAAATGTCTGCTTATGGCAATATATCCCATCCAATACAATTCTATATGGTTGAATCCAGAATACAAATGAGTAGTAAATTGTATGTATAAAAGCAAGGAAAGTAATTTTTAATGGTGTATAGTAAATGTAATGAAATTTATCCTATCACCAATTTTAATTATCCAGTTTTATGGCATTATGTTCATTAACATTATTGTGCAACCATCACTGCCATCCTTACATCCATTAAATAATACCACTAAATAGTAAATAGGATATGTTTGTGCACTTCTGCTAAAAAATAATTTCTCATTTCTTTTTTCTCTCACTGCTTAGCAACAACCATTCTACTTTGAATTTCCAAGTTCATCAATCTATTTGTTAGCATTCACAATATTTATTGTTCTTTATCTCATTTTTTAATGTTTGTAGTACAGGGTCTACGGGGTCTCACTACAAAGAAGGGACTCACAGCGATCCTCCTGCTTTCAGCCTCCCAAGTACTGGGATTACAGGCCCGGGCCACCATGTTCAATGTCAATCATTGTCTTGGTGCACCTCTGGAATGGGGCTGGCATGGCCCTCCTGAGATAGAACCCTGGTCTCTGCAACTTCCTAAGGAGGCTCTCTAATCTGCTAAGCTATCTGGCCAGCCCTTCAAAATTTTGTTATAAGAACTTTGTAGTTAAGTAGTAAATGCTACTCTGAGCCTTTTCAATGTCAAATAATTCATGATGTGATGTGCTGTCTAATCCATTGCTTTCTAGTTGAATCATTTTCTACATTTTATTTCCTGTTTGCAACAAGAGTTATATAAGACTGTGACTCTTAATATACATGTAATTTAAATGTTTGTGGAGAGCTATGTATCATTTCATTTTACTACATTATGATTAGATTTATGACTTGAGGATGTGTTTTATAATTTTTGTATCATTTGAATTTATGAAGCTTTATTTTGGCACCAACTAAAAAATGTTAAATCATATAGCAAATTAATGAGGTGTCCTAGAGATATGAATTTTAAAGTGTAAAGAAAAAGAGTAAAATAAATCATATAGTTACTGATAATCACATTAAATTAATCATATTAAAACTATATTATTTATAAATTTTAAATAAATTGTTGATAAGCTAATACATTCTCTAATAGTTAAGAACATTGTAGTATAAATAATACACTTAATTGAATTTCTCAGGCTTAAAAATGGAAGCATCTTTAGATATCATTAAAATGAAAGAAATGTTAAAAGAATTTTACCACAAAAGTCTAATAATTCAATTAAAATGCATTTTTGACAAGGTATTCAGGATATAATGACCAAAATTTTCAGAAAATTATTGCCTCAAATGAGACATAAAATTAAAGTGATGATAAATTTTGTTGAATGAGATAACTTTTTGTGAAGAAAAATTATGAGTCTGAAATAAAATGAAATAACATAGTTCATTGAAATGCAATACCCAGTTTAATGACTTTATTTCAAATACATTTAAATTCTTTCAGACCAAATATTTTAAAAGAAGAGCTCATTTTCCTGTTCAACCAGTAGATTAAAGGATATTTTAAGCACTTTTCCATTCGTGAAACTATTGTAATGAGTTTTTACCTTATTTATCAAGAATTTCAATTCTCAAATAGAAACACAGGTAATTATATCTTATAATCATGAGTTCTACATATTTTCCAGTTTTCCATTTAAAGAAAATTCCCTCTCCATCATTACAGTGACAGGAACTTTAGCTCTCAGGAGGAAGATAGAAAGGCTTTCTGTTTGATGTGTTCTCGTATTTCATTTCTGTTCATACATATCACTTAGACTCTTGCACTCCAAGTGTGGACCATCAATGAGTCCACATAGTAAGTGAATTCATACAGCACTGAGTAGAGCCTGTCTATTGTCTATTTTACAGAGAACAAAGTGAAGCTTCTTAAGTGCCCTCAATTTTAATGTACTCATCATGGCAACTTCTTCACAGTGGGACTCAGATGTGATTCTAAGTGGGATGGAATAAGGGGGAGTCCTTATTTACAATTTAATACTGCCATAAAAATCTCCCCATTTCCATCCAACATCGATTGATTTCACTTGGAGCAAGGTTGAAGGATTTGAATTTCTTCACTTTTAAAATAGGTCACTTACAATAGATCCCAAATGCTTCTTTATAATAAATTACCTACAGATTAAATACCTGAACTTCTAAACAGACTGAAATTAAGGGCTAAACTGTTGAGGGACTCACTTGAAGGAAATGTTTTAAACATGTGAATAAATGAGTTATATTATGAACTACAACAATCTAACTCTGAGAAGAGATGGTGGAAAGTAAATAAAATTATCTATTTGGTACTTCTATTATTTAACAGAATAATAAAAATAACATATCTTAAAATCTAAAGACAGTGATTGCTTTTTGAGTATTCAAATGACCTTTTTTGAAGTAAAAATAAGTTACTTTTTTTTTTCTAATGCGGAACCACTCAGGCCCTTGCGCTTACCAGGGAAGTGCTTATTTCACTGAAACATCTCCCTGGCTCCCAATAAGTTACTCTTGACTCTATACATGTTAAATGTAAGTTGGGCTATATGCACTGTCCGGATTTTAGTTTTCTCATTCATAAAAGTTGATTGACTAGTACTATGAATCAAGTTTATTTTAAAAATAAAATGATATAAAAGAATTGGAGAACAAACTGAATAATATAACAGAGTATTGGTTGTTGATTTCCTCTTTACCCTCACATATTCACTATATTCATGTTTTCCTGTCTTGAAAGCCTTGGATATTAAGGAAAAATTTAACATATATGAGATGTTAAAACAAAAATTTTAAGAAACATAAAGCTATAAAATCAAAGTTTTCAGTTTGGCCAATAAGGATCCATAAAGTGTCTCAATATCAAACTTGTGAAAAGCAATCAAAAATTACTATATTTATTATCTATATTGTAGTGGGACCACAAATTCCTCATTTGGTCATGTATAAAGAAATACTAACATGTTACTTAATAAAGCTTTTCAAGCTCCTTTGACCATTTCCTACATTATAAAATATATTTTACATTGTGTGCAATACATATATATATTTATACAGATAGACATGACCACACACAATTACACACACTCTCAGTTCTCATGAAAAAAGACTTAGTCTTATGAGAGGTGATGCATTATGATATATTCTTGTATATTTTATCCTATTCTATGTTTTAGGTTGTAAACAATACCTATTAAGTTGATTCTATGACTCTCCACTGCCTGTGATATGAAGTTTAAAAACTTATTCTCTAGTTCCATTCTCAGGGCTTGTTCCTTTCAGCATTCTTGAAAATAATAGAAAACTTCTAAGTGAGTCTCTTAAAGCTACTATGACAAAATACCACCACTCAGGTGGTTGCATAAAGAGCAATGATCTGTTTTCTCACACCTCTATGGGTTGAAAATTTAAGATCAAAAAGTTGTGAAGATTGATTTATGATGAGCTCTCCTTTCTTGTTTATAGAAAGAAACTCTTGCTATGTTCTCCTGTAGCCTTTTTCTATTTATACAGGGCCAGGGAGGAGAGAAAGGGGGAGAGAGAGAGAAAGAGAAAAGGAGGGAGAGAGTCAGAAGGCAGAGAGACTGAGAGACAGAGACTGAAAGACAGAGAGGGAGAGACAGAGAGAGAGAGAGACAGACACAGAGAGACAGACACACACAGACAGAGAGAAAGAAGAGAGAGACAGATAGAGAAAGAGAGAGAGAAAATCTCATCTATTCCTTTTCTTATAATGATACTAGTCCTCAGAGATTAAGTTCTCTTATGATTTATCTAATTTTTATTAGCTTCAAATGAGTCCTATCTCCAAATATTGTAACAATGGAAGATAGGGTTTATAGTTATAAATTTTTGGACAGGTACAATATGCAATATGTACTGTTCCTAATTCAAGTGTAATATGAATTTTCTAACTATGGATGATCCTGAACTTATGATGAAATTATGTTCAGATAAACTCACCCTAACATGAAAATATGGTAAGTGGGAAATTGGGATAATATGTCTAATCCACTGAACACTGAAACCTAGCAACACAGTTTGCTGTAGAGAGTTCATTGCTTCCCCTTGTAATTGGGTGTCAGTCTGGCTACTGGTTCACTGGTGTTGCCAAGAATCATAAAAAAGCATCCAACCATATCTCAATAAGATGAAAAAAGGAGGAAAGATTCAAAATTTGAAGCACAATTTCTACCAAATAAATATCACTTTCACACTACTGTAATGTTGAAAAAATCATAAGTTAAGCCATCATGAATCAAGGTCCATTAGTGAGACATTCAACATGTCACCAAATAGCAAAAAAGTAAGAGAAATTAAGGCAGTCTCCTGGGTAACAGAACAAGAGCCAAAATTCTAACACAGCACCTCTGTGAGGTTAAAGATACACCTGACTACACTGCCACATGGGGCCATTCCCTGATAATGCCAGTAGCAATGAGCATCATTTAATATCCCCAATTCTTCTTTCAGGGCTCATAACTCTATGTTGCAGCTTCAGACAATGTATTTTGTTCCTCTCATTATGTCATCTTCAGATGCAAAGTCTCAGGAGAAGCATGTAATTGACTAATGATAGATCATGCATATAACAGAGTAATTTAGACATTGAGCTGCCAAAAATAAATAAATAGCAAATATGCAGTATTGGGCTCCTTTTTTAAAATTAGTACATACTTGCAGTACATAATGCTTGCGCACATCATGTGGGATTTGTACATGTACATAAGAAATTTTAATTCTGTTTTTGGCTTTTTCCTCCCCTTCCTCCAATTGTTCGTCCCCCTCAATTTACAAAACTTCTATTTCTATCTTTCCCTTCATTTCTTTGGTTACCTAATAGGAATTATAAATTATGATATTAAATGTAGTTGAGAAACTAATAATCTTTTATCAACAGCAGTACAATATGGATCTCTATGGGCACAAAAATACAGACTTATAAATCATCAGCTGTATACAACGGGATATTAATTAGTCACTACTCATCTAATTATTAATCTTCATGGATGGGAAATAGAACACAAATATTTGGCTATCAAAACAATAGGAGGAATGTTCAGCAGTCTAGTGGAGCAGGGGTTCCTATACCAGATTCTCTGCCCTTATGCCTTCTTGAACTTTCCATCTTGACCTCAGGTCTAACTTATGTGCACCATGTAGGGACTTCTTTGGCTTCTACTTGTGTTTGCTGAGAGTGGAGCTAAAAGGAACCATAAGGACTGTGAAGAGGAAGAATCATGGATTGATTCCCTATCTCCCTCCCTCCAAAGTTGCCTTGAGGTGGCTGCTTCCCTCTACTGAAGGTCACTGATTTACTCAAGGAAATTATAGATTTTTCAAAAATCTCTTTCTCTGTATTCCAGTAATTGCTCCTCTTTTCCCTTCAGGACTCCAAAAGGCAAGAGCTCCTGTTCCTGCTCTATCTATATCCATATCTTAACAAATAGCATCTTTTATAAGTTACTTCTCTTTGAAATGTCCAATTTCAAGAATGCCACCTGATTCCCCCTGAGCTCCTGATTAAACAGGTCATGTCTTCATTTTTGCCAAAAGTACATAACTGTAGTTGAGTTTAAAATAATCAGAAATAATTTATCTATAAAATGTACAATATTAATATAAGAATAATTATGCTATTAAAAGATACACTTGGGGCCGGGGAGATGGCTCAGTGGAATAAGCACTTCCCTGGCAAGTGAAAGGGCATGAGTTCAATTCCCAGTTCTGAAAAAAAAAAAAGATACACTCATGCAGATTATAATATGAAACATGCTAACCAATATTATATGCAACATCATTAGAAATAGTATTAAATTAATATGGTTATATAAAAATTTCTATTATGAGCATCAAATCTATTGCCAGCGAGATAGGTCAGCAGACTAAGTGCTTCCTGAGGCAAGAGCAGGTTCAATCCCTGGCACCACAGACTGCACCAGCCCTGCCCTTTGTGTGCACTCAGCTTGTGATGAAGTCTGGGTGTGGTGGTACATGCCTGTAGTCCCAGCACTAGGGAGGCTGAAAACAGGAGGATCACTATGAGTCTGAGCTGTATAGTGAGACCCTGCACACACAGAAAGCATGAAATCTGATATAATAGCATAAATATTACCTATATAGAGAATGAAGCTAAAATAATAAAATTTTCACATCATTTAATTCAAAATACTATTAAATAGCCTGCTACTTTCATAATAATTTCAATTTCATGAATAAATGATATATGAAATATATCACCATAATCTAACGTTATCACCACACTATACTAATGGAATAGCCTAATCTGATAAAGCACAATTCATAGTCTAATACAATTGAATCATCATTAAAGAAAACATAGTGTCATACTGCAATAAAAATACCAACTTGGACTACTTCTTTAGATATTAAAAAGTATATGAGTAGCCAACTGTCCATGGAAAAAAAAGATTCCAGAAGACTATATTATTGCTCTAAGTGCTACAGCCATGCTATTCTCTTTAAAAGTCTTAGGGAAATCTATGCAACCCTGAAAAAGTGAGACGTAGCTGTCACAAACATTTTAAGTGCATCAGTGTGCCTCTTAGTTCTTACCAACCTCTTTCTCTCTGACTCTCTCTCTCTCTCTCTCTGTCTCTCTCTTTCTTTCTCTCTCCCTGTCTCCTTTATGTGTAGCATATGCTACTTATAAATGTAACATTTAGGTAGCATTAATATTTAAGAAATCCATATTGCAAATTTTGCAGTAGTTGAAATTTAAGAGAATTTTAATTTCACTCATCATTCTGAACAGTTGGATGTTGGGGCTGGATAGTTCCTTTGGGGACAAGCCTGTTCCACCATTATCCTATCCTGTCTAAGTCACTGTGGTTATGTCCATCTGCTCCCTGGACATGGAACCATCACAGATAACCTCTAATGGAAAACCCCTGACAAGTACATAACTTCCACCAGTATTACATCAGATTCAGGCAAATAACCCTCTATAACTATGGGTGTGTCCTAGCTGCATTAACAAACAGAAGACCCTGACAGGCAGAGACAGAGCAAATTCATCCTGTCTATATACTCTCTTCTATATAATTTATCAAGATTTTTGCAAGATTTCTTTTAGGAATTCAAAAGATTCACAATATTTTATCATACAAATGCACAATAATAGAGGGATTTATTTACTCAGGACTTCATCGAATTCAGAGATGTTATAAATAACATTGTGATGAACATTTTATATTAATTTTAACTTATCAGAAATTAATTTTCCAGAAAAATATACAAAGAAAAGGACAAAAATGAACACTGATAATTCAGTGATTCTAGGTATACTTGCAAATTATTTTCTACTACTATATTTGCCCACTTTGCAAATCTTTGGGAAATGCTATGTTCACTGTCCTCTTGCCAAAGCTAATTAAAACTGCCTCATTAATATTTGCTGTTTTAGCAGTGAAAGTAGCTTGTGAACATACTTCTTAGAAGCTTGTATTTTATTAATTATTAGAATAGCTAAATACATTTTCATAAATCTTTTATATTCATATTTTCTGTCTTATACATTCTTAAATTAAGCTATTTAATTATTTGTTTAGTGTTTTGAATAATAATTTTTATGTTTAAAATCTATACATTAAAACTCTGAACATTAGAAATTTTCTACCATCTTGTACTATAATTTTAAGGAACTAACTTGGGTTTTCAAATTTTATACTGTCATTTTCCTTAAAAAATCAAACATAAACAACAAAATAACAGCTATATAAAGAAATATATCTAAGTCAATTAATTAAAAAGCTAATAAATAAATTTCAGAGCTGAACCACAACCTTGAACATATGGAATTTATATTTCCATAAAGAGTATTCCACCCCTGTACAATAGAATAGCTTAAGTAAATATAAAAGAATTGAAATCACCCGATGAATATTAACAGACTACTGTGCAATAAAAATAGGAATAAATGAAAAAAGTTTCAGATAAGGCAAACACACCTGGAAATTAATAATACTCCCCTAAAGAACCAATGGGTCACAGAAGAAATAAAAAAGAAATATTAAAGTTTGTGGAAGTTAATGGCAATGACTATGCAACAGGAAAAAAATACCTCTGGGACACTATGAAAGCAGATCTAAAAGCAAAATTCATTGCCATCAATGCAGACATTAGGAAAACAGAATTAGCCCCCATAAATAACCTTATGAGAACTTTTAAGATACTTGAGAAACAACAACAAACCAATCCCAACTGAAATTAAGAAGGAAAATTGCAAAGATGAGAGTTAAAATTAATGAATTTAAGCTAAAAATAGTTTTTAAAAAAATCACAGAGTTGATTCTTTGAAAGAAAAAATTAAACAGATAAGCTCTTAGCCAAATGCACCGAGAGAGTAAGTAAACCAATACAATTAGAAATGAAAAAGTTGAGGAGCCCTGTGGCCAAGAGCTACTGGTCACATTTGCCTGATCAGAGCCAGGATGAGAAGCTCCACAGCTGGGCCCTCACAGTGGAGATCAGCCAAGCTGACCCAGGAGGACAGGGGGAGGCCTGCAGCTCAATACAGTGAGCTGAGACATACAGCTTGGCCCAGCAGGGCCCAAACTGTGGTCCAGACCTATGGGAAGTTTCTCACGACACTGATGTGGCAGGAGACAATTTAGATAAACTACTCTGACTAGAAGGCTCCAGAGACATGAGTGGGAGGAGCCCAGATAGAACTAAGGGGAAGAAGTTGACATACAAATTCCCAATTTATAATAAGCTTTGATATGTTTTGTTATAGCTATAGTGTTTTCTCCTATGATATAAAATACAAAACCAATAGTTGCAAAGTTTGAAAATGTCTAAATTTCATTTGCTATTATTAGCATTTCTTTTTTTATGTATTTAGTATAGGGCCTACAGGGTCTCACTGCACAGATCAGACTCATAGTGATTCTCCTGTTTTCAGCCTCTCAATTGTTAAGATTACAGGCGCTCGCCACCACGTCCAGTCTCAATCACCCTCTCAGTGTACCTTGGGGGCATAAGCTTTCAGCACTTATTTTCTTTCTTTCTTTTTTTTTGCAGGAGTGGGGTACCAGGGATCAAACTCAGGATCTTGTACTTGCTAGGAAGGCACTTTAGCCACTGAGCTATCTTCCTGGCCTTATTATTAGTATTTCTAGTTGTACTATTGTAAATAGCATACCATATCTATGTTAACCACATATTCTCCCTTGGGTAATAATATCAGGAGGTGATTAGGTAAAAACCTCACCAAAGCCCTAATCAGAAGGATGGAGGACATTGCCAAACAGAAGCCAATATTTCACCCTCAATCAATAAAGAAGAATAAATATTGGGACACACAGAAAACAAGAATCTCTGACACAGATTCTTTAAATAACAGACTCTTTAAAGAGAAGTTCTGATTGCAGTGTTACAGAAACCTAATATCAAATGTTCACAAAAGAGTAACAGAGAAATCAAAGTAAAGAGTTCTCTCCAAAATACAAAATGACAAAACAAAGGAGAAAGATGTAATCTCAGGCCTGGAGCCCACACAAAACAAACCCTGAAGACATCAGTATATAAGAAATTGAAAATCACACACCTGAAATCTCTCAACTAATATCAACAAAATAGTTCAGCAGACTAAAACACCTGCTTAGGCAAGCTCAGTGACCATTTTTTTGATCCCAGCACCACATGCCACACCAGGCCTGCCCTCATGGTGGGCCAAGCCAGCCATAGAATCTGGGAGTAGTGGCTCACAACTGTAATCCCAGCACTGGGGAGGCTGAAAACAGGAGGATCACTAGGAGTCCAATCTGCATAG
>NDGM011251026.1:0-10100 GCA_002564305.1 Octomys mimax
AAAGGATAGATAGATCCAAATCAAAAATCAAAAGAACTAAAACGCCATGAGAGAGATCTCTACAGGGTCGTAGTTCAAAGGCAATTGCACATGAAGGGGGCTGAACTTTCCACTCATCTGGAGAAAATTCCAGAACTCCCATGGGAGCCTCCAGACAGCCCCCTACAAATGGTTCCCACGGAGTTGGACCATCCTGCTGGTGCTGGAAGCAACAGAAGTGGCAGATTCTGGATTAGTCGGGTCACCTGCTAGAGCTCTTCAAAGAAAGCCACTCGGGACTTGGCACTCTGCAAAGTAAGCTGTAAGAGAGCAGAAAAAAAAAATTGTAGGGGCCCTGGGTTTCTGTTCCTTCACACAGGAGCCTGTCCTATAGCAGAGACTAATCTCAAAGATAGTTTGGAGTGACAGAGATGCCTGTTCAAATAGATGTTCAACAAGTTGGTGATCAAGCCCAAATATATTTATCTCAGAACTTAAATTAGGAGATGACAAATAAGGACATGCCAGGAGTGCTAGCTGGTGGGCAGAAGCATGTCAGCAGGAAAATGTCATTAATGTTGCCTTTCCACAGGGTCCCTAGGTATTTAGCTAGAGTCTCAAATTGCTGTCTACAAGTCTCTGAGATGCTACCTTTGTGCTGTGCATCTGCAGAGAAACCAGCTGGGGATGCTCATTTTCTCTGGGCTCAGAGAAGCCATGAGCAAGTGTCTGGCCTCAAGCCCTGGAGCAGAATGGCAGGTGTGTGTCAGATGAGGACAAGCTTGTCCCTTCTGCTCCTGGTTCTCCAGGTGTCCCGCAAGCAGACCTGCCTGTGATCCAGCAGCTGAGAGGGTTTCTCTTCACGAGGTGGGAGGCAAATGGCTGTAGATGGGATTGGTTCAGGAGGAGGAGTGTTCATGAGCTGTACTCTGGTCGGCAGCTGCGGGGAGGACACTGCCTGAGGTCAGCATCAGGAAGATGTAAAAGCAGAAGGGTGGGCTGAAGGCCAACCCTGGGTGTGGCAGGTTGTGCTTCCTGAGTCCCTGATTCTCAGGCACTTCCTAGATTTCCTCCAAATAGAAGCATCTGGCACAGGCCCCTTCCACTGCCTGTGCCCTGCTCTGTTCCTGAAAATGATTCCTTGAGGTAAGACTGGATTCTAGATCCAGCTCCACAACTCCCTACAGGAGTCCACACTCTTCAACTTTGTATTTTATCTTAGGTGTCCAGTAACAAGTGGGAACATAGATCTGATCTACGTGAATGGGACACAGACTATAATGTAACTAAATGGTGAGCTGCAGGGAAATGACAAGAGCTCCACACAGGGATGACCACTGTGCTCTGTGCATAACTCACTGTGTGGCCTTCCTTACTGAGCAGCCCTGACCTCTCTGAGCCTTTCTCCTCTTGAGATAAACCACAGGTAGGCTAGGTGGGCTGGTCTTTTCCCCGACCTCAGCCCACCCTCCGAATCTGAAGGGTCCTCAGCACTACCCAGAGTGCTGCAAAGGCAGGGGAGAGAGACTCCAAAGCGACCGCTTCACCATCAAAAGACAGGCAAGCATTAGTGTGCTCAAAATGAGACAGCTTGAGAGCCGACTCTTTAAATCCTGCCAAATCTTTTGGCCTTGAAGTTCCCGACTAACAAGCTGAATGCAGGGAGGCATCTGAGCTGTTTTCTTTAGTGGAACCAATTCTAGGAGCCCTCTAGAAGCCCAGATCTGACGGGAATGGAGAGCTTCTCTTTGCTCAATCCAGACTCCCTCCAGACGGGAACTGTATCTGGATGGGCTTCTTCAACGCCATCAGAGAAGGGCCAGGGTTGTGTGCCCTGTGAGAATGGGGACTAGGATGATAACCTGGTAGACAGACATTCAGCTGCCTGGGAGCCTGAGACAAAAGGCCTCTGTGGGAAGGGTGTAAATCCAAGGGTGTGCAGCCCATGTCTCTGCTCAGGGTTCCCCACCTCTGAGAAGACTTCAAGAGTCTCCTTGGGGAACAGGCAGCCTGGAGGGGTCAGGGCCATGCCCACAGCCACTTGGAGTCAGCCACAGCGACACCTGGGCCACAGCCCATCTAGCCCAGTGACCAGCTGGGCGGCCCTGGGCAGGTCATTCATTCCCTTTGGTCTCAGGTCTCCGCTGTGAAGTGGGGGTGGCAGTGCCCTGTCTTCCCAGGGTGTGTGCAGAGAAACTGGGAAATGTGTGTGCAGCGCTCAGCATTGCGCTGGTGCGTGCAGAAAACCCAACAGCTGTTATTACTAATAGCAGCGTCACATTTCTTCCCCCACCCAGCACACTGGCTGTTCTCCTTCCAGGGGAAGCAGAGCAGAGTGATGTCTGGAAGGGGCGGAGGTAAAAGCAAGGCCATGTGCTGTGCTGGCCTTTGAGTGGGGCAGGCATTGCCCCAAGAGGTCTGGCCACTTCCCCAGGCAGGAAGCCCAGGCTGTGGGGCCTGTGAGAGCATCCTGCCCATTTGTACCATGTTGGCTCCAAGAATTCCTGGATCCTCTATCTGAGGAGCATGCTGGCTATTCCTTCGAGGTGCCAAGGGAGGGCTCTGGCAGCACCAGATTCCAGTTACTCAAGCATGTGTTTGTTAGGATGCAAAGCTCTCTTTGGCAGGTCGGATGCTGCCCAATCCCCACTGCACTGCAGCCCAATGTCTTTTCTTGCTAAAGAGTTTGACCTTCGCCCCAAGGAAAGGAAGGGCTCGGAGGAGAGCTGTTACTCCCACAGTCTTCCAGAACAGGCGGCTGAGACCTGGCTGCACTGGTCAGTGATGGCTGCTGACCTCCTGTGGCTGGGAGCCTCCTGTGGTCACTGCCTGGCTTATGTGCAACCTGGCTGCTGCCCCAACTTCTACATTCATCATACAGTTCCTGGCACTCCCAATCCATCTGGAACCTTGAAGTCTGAGGAACTGACCACACAAACTTACTTCCCATTGCTGGAACCTTCTAAATGCCACCATGCCCTTTGTTTCATCCTTAATCTCAGACACCAAATGCTCTCCTCCTGACAGGACCAGGAGGTATGATTTATGCTATAGAGCTGAGAGAAGGCAGGCAGTGACATGAAGGCCTTTAAGGAGAAGCTCTGGGGTTCATTCCTTCAGGTAGGAGCCTAGGGGACCTGCCAGCCTCAGGGAAGGAGGTTTGCTAGAGAGCAGAAAGCACTTCCCCCAGGGCACTGCTACCAGCTTCGGCCAACTGTACTTCCTGCTAGGTACACCACTGGGTAGGCTCGCCTTACCTGTGGGGCCCTTTGCCACCTGCTATAACTAGAATAGGGCCCATGCCTGAAAGCCTGCTGTCACATTTATAGCATTGCTATAGGCAGCAAGTATTCATAAAGGCAAAGGTGAAAGCTCAGAGGAAGTGGCACAAAGCTAGCCCTTCATAAAATAAGCTGCTTTTATGGGTCTTCTTTTTCCACTCATGAAAATAAATTAACAAGCTTCCTGGCCTCCCTGTGATTCTCTGATACCCTAAGGTGCATGAGCTCAGCACTGGGTCCATTTGCTGCTTGGTGACTGACCTCGCTCTCTCTGCACAGCACAGTGACACCTCTGCTTGTCAGCTACTTCCATGTTGTACTATGAATCTACAATTGAAAGAATCTAGTGAGTCCCACCCACCATGGAAATTCTAAGCCAAGATGCCTGTGCTCCTGGCAATATAGCAACAGCCTGCCCTGTCCCCAGACGTCCCCAGGAGGGAGTAACCCCACACATGCAGGGTGTGGGCTCTTCAAATACACTGCATTTCAGCAGGTAATGAAACTGAAAAGGCTCAGATATGGGCATACCACCAGGCTTTCATGGACAGTGGCTGTATCACCCTCCCCTGATCTGGGAGACCCTCTTTTTTTTGGTGGGGTGGTGGTAGTTGTGGTGGTGGTGGTTTCAGACAGTCTCACTGTATAATTCAGGCTGCCCCTGAACCCACTATGTAGCCCAGGCTGGCCTCGAACTTCGGGCAATCCTCCTGCTGACTGTGGGATTACACTCCTGAGTGCTGGGATTATAGGCATGTGCCACCATGCCTAGCTTGGTAGACTTCCTTCTGTAGACAAGTGGGTGGAGCTCTACAAATATGACTAGTGACCATACATGTTACACACTGTGCTGCAGAACTGTTATGGCTTATTATCTGGTTGTCCTCTTTTTTCTTTTTTGGCCAGCTCAGCCCACCCTGAGGGCGAGGCTGGGGCAGCATGTGGTGCTTGGGGATTGAACCACAGTCCCCTGAGCCTGCCTAAGCTTGTCTACACAGGCACTTTAGACCACTGAGCTATCTCACCGGCTCCACGGCTTATTATCTGGATGTCCTCCCAAAGCCTCATGTACTCATGAGATCTTTTAGCAAGGGACTGGATCATGGATGGGATATTGGATTAGTCCACTGAATAGTTTAAAATAGTACTGGGCATGGACAATGGATTTACTGAAGAGGCAAAATCCACCTTGAATGCGGGCAGCATCAAGCAATAGGCTTATCACCTGGAGGAAATAAAAAGAGAAAGAAGGAAAGCTTATTGCCTTCTGCCTGCCACACCATGAACTGTTTCTGCTCTGCTCTGCTACCCTGGGCTGGAACCAGTGGACTATGGACTGAAACCTCTTCAATCTGTGAGCTAAAATAAACCTCTTCACCTTTAACCTGTGAGTATTCAGTATTTTGCTCCAGCAATGAGAAAGTAACTAAGACAGGAACTCACACTGAATTCACACAAGACCAGTTATAAGTGTCCTGGCAGTCAGACAAGCTCCTTTGGGAAACCTAGAAACCACAAGGGCCCTTCTTAAAGTGTCCACCCCAAGGTGTTCTCACCAGTTCCCTAAGATGGCAAAAAGAACATGAAGTCTTCTCACCAGTCATTGGGCTGACCCACTGCTCTATTCCAGCTGTCTCTTCACATCTGATTAGAATCAGTCGTGTGAGTAATACAGGAGGAATTAAGTTCTCTCTTGACTGAGCCGGCTGTTCAAGTCTGTCATTAATCCAATTCCATTCTGAAGAGACCAGACAGACTTCCTTTTCTTTCTCAGCAGCAGATTTATAAGGCTTTGTTTTATCTTAAGGGGCCTCTGATCCACCCTTGGGGGCCTGGCTCCTCCTTCCTGTCCAGCATCAAAAGACTCCACCCCTGGCAAAGTCACCTTTCCTCCCACCCACTGCTCCATCAAAAGGCTACTTGTTTGTGACAGCAACCAGGCTGTAGGCAGGCAGGAGAGGAAGCCACTTGGCAGAAATAGGCCTCCTCCTGTTCCCCAAAATGTGTGTGATGTAACAGAAATGGCAACATCCACCCAATCTAAACCGGTTCAGATTCAGTTCTATCACTTTAGAAACACAGCAGCTCCTCCCCTCCCTGGAAGAAGAGCTGGTACCCAGCTGGGGATCCATAATCCAGGCATGCATGCAGATGCAGCTAGCTCCAGCTCACTGCTATGTGACAGGAAGCCCAGCAAGAAGTTTGAGAGAAATGGACCTAGGAGCTGGAGACAGTAAATCTGGAAAGCCTCTGTGGCAAGGCTCCCCTACCTGTGGCCCACATGGATGGCTCTCATTTACTAGGGTTTTCCCAGCATCCCTCCTGAGAGCACCCCCTGCTGGAATCCCACCGTGTAAGTCTCCTAGTCCAGCTCTCCTCTAAAAGTCCTTTTGGAGGGATTGTTTCCCAAAGTGATGGGAGGGTGACTAAATGTATTCCGGCACAGAGCCTGCAGCAGTAAGCCTGCTTGATTAAGAATGAATTACACTTTCATCAGTACAGAGAGAAAATTGATTCACAAGGCCGCATTGTGATAATCTTGTTCCTAAAGCAAAAGAGGGTGGAGGGGTGGGCAGGACAGAGAACCACTTCGGCTATCAGTGGCAAGAGAAAGGAAGCTCTACAATTAAGCTGAGAGAACAAAACTAATCAGAGCACCAGGATTCCTTCAACTAGTCTCTGGAGGCCCTGCCTCAATCCACTCATCCCAAGGGAAGAGAAAGATGGGGGGGAGGATAATTCATTATAAACAATAAGGTCCCCAGTGCTGAACCCATTTTAGATACTAACCTAATAACTCCTGGCGCTGAGACTCTGCTTGTCCCATAAAAATGCAGTGGAATTGAAATGCAAGCCCTAAAATCACGTTATACTTCCTCTCTGCCACTACATATTGAAAACCAAGGAGTGGGGGAGGGAGGAGATGCAAAAGGACATGCAGATTCTCTGGAGCTCCAGGATCCCCAAGGAGGAAGCAGACTCTGGAGCAGAAAGGTGACAGCCAAATCCAGTAGCAGCAAATTCCAACATACTCTTTGGTTTGGAGTGTGATAAACATTCCCTCTTCCAAGTGAGCTGAGGAAGAAGGGTTAGTGAAGAGGGACTGCTGCTATAAAGTGGACAGATTAAGCTCCTCTGCAGTCTTACTAGTGACAGCTTGCACCCAAATGCCATCTGGTGATGTGCATGGAAAAGAGCTGTCCATGCACTTATCCCTAACCAGAGGTGGCATGAAAGGCCACATCTATCCTAACGAACAAGTCCAACTTGGTATCAGCTCTGGAGAGAAATCTGCTCAGGGGACCCTTTTGTGTATTAATCCTTTGGGGACCTGGAGCAGCAGAAAGATGCCTGGAAATGTTTGCCTATGTCTCCAGCTGCCCCTGTGATGCTGGCGGGGCCTTTCACTACTCTGTCCCTCTACCTGATAAATGGACTAATTGGCCTGATTCACCTCACTGGGCTAGTGGAAACTAAGTGGTGTCTATCGAACACTGACGAGAGCCTCAGGAAAGAGGTCCAGATATACTGATGTCATCTTAAATCGCCCATCTTGAAAGAGAAATCATGGCAGTGTTCATAAGAACAAAGCCCCGAGCCCGCAGAATGAGTCTGCATCCTAGCTCTTTCCTTCCACTGTTGCAGCAACAAATCAGATGCCCGTAGAGAGCAATGCTGAAACAGATCTTCAGAGCCCAGGGGCCAAATGGGATGTTTTACTGCATCAAATAAGACCCAATAATAGCTGCAGGCACTTCCAAAAAGTCATAAACATCCTAGGCCAGTAAGGCAGGGTTTGTAGGCTTGACACCTCCCCAAGAACAGCTGCTTGACTGGGTAAAGTCTCCCCAGCAAAACCAGGATTGGGTCTGTCTTTCTGGAAATGAGGTCAGTAGACTCTTCTATCTTGAAAGCTGCCACCAACAAGGAAGCTGTAAGCACTCAACAGTTACAAGACACCCACAGACTGTGTGCATGTGGATGAAGAATGGCCTTCAGGAATGAGCCCATGCTGAACTTCCCAGGGAAGCACTCCTAAGACCAGCTGGGGACTCCCAACACTGTCCGCGGGCTTCCCCATGGGGCCTGAGAGTCAAGGAGAAGAATCTGTGAGGCCACTGACAAACAGAAGAATCTGTTTGTCCTGGGGTTCTATGGGTGGCCCTGTTGCTGTTGCTGCTCTCATTCCACTTCCCCTACTTCTTTCTTCTCTGCTCTCTCAAATGGTGGGCTCCAGAGCTGAGGAGCCTGTGTCTGCCTTTTATGTCATGGCTGAAGATGTTCTATCAGGTGAGGCCTGGTTTCCAAAGCAAGCAGACCCTCTTGGCCCACTGGGTTTTAAGGTAGGCTGGACATATGAAGCCCACATTCAATACAAACTGTTTTAGCAGCTGCCTTTGAGGTTGACAATACACCAGAGGTCACCAGGGAGGCTTCAGGCACTTGTTTTAATTGTGGGAGATGCCTTTCACGCATATTCAATCTCTTCCTGAGATTTATCACTTTGCTGGGTGTCTAAAGTGTTCTGCTTCACTTTGCCAGCCCTGCATCTCCAAGGGGACTCGGCAGAAATTGGAGATGACATTGAATTTTTATGTCTTCCCGACCTAGGAGAGGTGGCAGGGCATTCCATGAATGTGAAAGCTCTGCTATTCCCATTCCCTCACCAGTGGGAACCACGGCTGGACACAGTCCAAACCATCTACTAATGAAACAAGCTTTCTCGGTTCCACGACCCCCATGATTTCTCATCTGTCGATTTCTTTTGAAATCCTGTGCTCCCTCAGAGACCACAGGCACAAAATTGATGGCTTGTTTGCTGGCACTCAGACCAGCTCAGGATCCGAAGACTAAAATCAGTGTCTTAAAAGGGGACAGCAGCAAAACCTGGGAGTGGACAACGGACATACTCCTAGGCCACACTTGCACCTTCAGGGTGTCGTAACATAGCTAAACCACACCAGGTTGCCACTTTCGTGGCTCATCAGTATGGTGGCTCTGATGGCAAAATGCTCAAACTCAGACCTCTGTGACGCCCACCCCTTCTGATGGCTGGACTTGCTCCTCTCCCTCAGAGGCTCCCATGCCAGGAACATGTGTCCTTCCCTCTGAGAATGAAACAAATCTAGGTTCCCCAGGATGACTTTTGATCACTAGTGCTGCTGATTCAAATGCAAACGTCAAACGAGTTACACTGATCATCAGTTGGGAAAAATTGAAATGTGGGGAGATAAATCAGCAAGAGGAGAAAATATACTCTTGCAAACCCAAGGAACCAGTGAAGCTTCTATCACCATCACATGGCAATTAATACAAGTAAATGAACATGTTCACTACCAGCTCTGCACACACATGTGCACCCCATCATGCCTTTTTGGTGCCTACTTTCCTCCCTTACCATGGGCTAGCAGGCAGATGTTTCTTTTTTTTTCTTTTTGGTGGAAATGGGGATTGAACTCAGGCCCATGCACTTGTCAGGGAAGCGCTTATTCTAGGGAGCCATCTACCCGGCCCCTAGATGTTTCTTTTTATATTGTTAAACCCTTATGGTGCTAGTATTTCACAGGCATTCCCTCATTTAACCTGGAGGGGGGGCTGTTTTTATTCACCCCCACATTTTTTTGCATGGTGTTGTGGATTGAATGCAGGGTTTCACACCTTAGCCAAGTGCTCTACCACTGAGCCACACACAGCTCTCGCTCTCCCCTCTTTCTCTTCTCTTTTTCCGTTTTATTTTTATTTTTATGTATTTGGTATAGGGCCTCACTACACAGTTTGGACTTATAGTGATCCTCCTGCTTTTAGCCTCCCCAGTGCTGGGATTACAAGTGTGCGCTACCATGCCTAGTCTCAAGGGCTAGCTCAGTGTGCCTAGGGGTGGCGCTGGTGCAGGATGTGGTGCCAGGGTGGGTCCCTGCGCTTGACTAAGCAGGCACTTAGTCCTCTGAACTATCTGGTCAGCCCTTCTGTTTTGTCTTTAAAGGAAGGATCTTCAAAAGTTGTCCAGGTTGGTCTTAACTTGCAATCTTCCTGCTTCAGCCTCCCAAGTAGCTGGGACTACAGGCGCATGGTACTAGCTTATATTCGTTTTTCATAGGTGAGGACACTAACTTTTTTTATTAACTCTTAGGAGAATAACAACTTTGGAGACAGGATGCAGCACCTCAGACAACCAGAGAGTGCCGCCTCTTGCCATTCATAAGGGTTTGTGGTCACCCAAGGAATGCCCTTTGAATGAACTTCTTTTCCTTGAATTAACTTTGGCTTTCTGCAGTATCCATGAGAATTGCTCAGACCACATCAGACCCTAATCCTCTAGGTGAAGCAGAGAATACTGAAAGTAAGGAGGAATACTTGTAGACTACATAGGAGTAGTTGGAGATCCATTCTTGAAGAATCTACGAACAAAAAACCATTATAACAAAACAAAAACCAATGTAGGCAGTTTGCACTCTGATTAATGAGCAGGACACTGGAAAGTCTCCAGGTCACCACCAGCTCTCGTGGCTCTCAGCCCCAAACATTCTAGATGGAGCTGTGCCCTCAACACGTAGCTAATAGACATCCACGCTTCTGAAGTTGAAACAGCACTTCTCCTTGGCTAGGTTCACATTGGCCCAGACTACAGCCGGCAGGACTTCAGAACCACCCCTACACAAGCAGGTGGCTCGGTGTCAGTCCTGGCCACAGGCACTGCTAAAATTTGGAAACATCTGTCAAACTTCATGCACAGCAAATGCTAGCATTGTTTAATCTGCTGATACTGGGAGAACTCCTGTTACATTAAAACCCAATTTCGTGATTTTAGTAACCTTTAATGAATGAGCTTTTTTTTTTTTT
>NDGM011251032.1:0-15179 GCA_002564305.1 Octomys mimax
GCAGGACAGTCCCACAATATTCCTTTTCCTGTCTCTTGCCTTCATTCACCACCCACTTCTTTTACATTCTAACAGTGTCATGATACCTCATTTACTTCTCCTGGAAATTTCACATAATTTTCCATCTAAGACTTAAATCCCTGACTGGCACTGCTGAGTAAACAATTTTCTCTGCCTCATTCTATGTTTCTCTGATTCTATGGTCATAACTGAAAGGATAAATTTAGCTCTTTTTTCAAATGTATTCTGTTGTACATCCCTGTCTTCACTATAGATTAAGTAATCTCTTCATAGTACTTTAAGAGATTGCAGTGTGCAATAGTGATACCCATTCCCATTCACAAGTTAATGCTATAGTTTCATTTTCTTATTGGGACTCCTATCAAGGTCCACTTTATATTTTTAACAATATTCATTTTTTATTTGAAAGAAAAATTCATCCAGATGAACTGGATACTTATTTCCCCTCTGATTTTTATTATCTGCCTGGTTTGCTCATGATGTGAAACTATTTTCCTCTGTATAAGTCCGTGTGTGGTAATTAACACTTTGTATTGAAGTATTTGTTTCCATTTTGCAAGGCTTTATAAGGCTTCTAATTTGGAGGAATTTTGCCTGGCTTTTGTTTATCTATTACCATGTATATTGTTAGCTAATGTGTTCTTTCTGGATATTATAAAGCCCATCTTAGGTCACTAGCACTTAGGTCATTATAATCATCTGAAAAGTAGTATTCAGACAATACCATTTGAGAAAAGATTATATCCATTAAGTTCTTTACTACAAGTCAACCAAATCTTGCTTTTTCAAATGCAGAAGACACTTTCTCTTAATATGTGGAAGTGCCATCTCAAAAGTCTCATCTCACCCTTCAGCTGCTAAAGGGGTGATCAGCAGCTGGAATGGTCCTTCCTAGCAGATGCAAGAATTGAAATACATCCCTGTCATTAATTTGATGAATCAATGCCAATATTTATTGTCTACTTTTCTGATGGCAATTTTCCAATTCTTTAGTAAAATACTCATATTATTCAATCTTTACCTGACTTTGGCCTTCAGTTCCATGAATAGTTTTTCAAAGAATCAACCACTTGAATCACTTTCAGAGGAATGTTTCATTTTCTCCAATAAGTTGAGAGTGATGCGAAGTCTTCTAATGATAAATAAAATCTTACCATGAACTTTTTAATTTAATGTAATTATTTTATCTATTGAGGGTTTATTTTATGATGAACATGGTGGCTGATACCTGTCTCCCCAGCATCTAGCAAGCAGAAGCAGGAAGAGCAGTTGTTAGATCCAGCTCAGCCAGAGCTACATAGCAAGATCCAAGCTGTCCTGGACTACCTAGTGAGAGCTGGTGTTAATTTTTGTTTTAATTAAAGAGCTTGACTTTCACTCCTGTGCTAACAAATTCAAGTCACAGAATTTTCCTTGCATTCTTCTTTGTGCCAATGGCAGGTAGCTTACAATTTGTGAATCAAATTTATGCTGTATTTTTCTATTGATTGTCTTTTTCACAAGAAAAGAAAAGAGATTAGCTATTATACTCTGGAAGTCTTAAAATGCAGTCAGATCTGAAATGCAAGCGAAGCTCACCAATATATTGGATTGCCAAAACACATAGTAAAGGAAGAATTCGACTAATAATTTCAATGATAAAGCCTGGATAAAATAGAGATAAATTTAAGTTTTATTCCTGAAATGAAACAATTTCTAGGTAAAGTTGCCATTGTTTAGTTGGAAAAGAGTATTTTAAGGTCTAAAATATACTCTTTTATGTTGGTGACATAGCTAGAATAACATTTTCTTGAGAATTATTACTTTAAATTATTGATTTCTGATGTTCTTCATAAGCAATTGTAGAATACCTTGAACAGTCTACCAAAAATGCTTCACAGATATTTATTTTTCTTCCCAAACTACTAACTTTCTTTCCCAGAAGTCCCATGCATGATACATAAAGATTAGATAAGATACCTGTTTCCTTGAATTTCCCCACACTGGACTTAATTACGAGAGAAAACTTGATAAAAAGCTGATAACTTTTTCACTAACACTGTATACTCATTCACACGCAGTCTGGAAATATATTTAAGTTTGATAAACTTAGTTTTTTCCCACATCCTAATCCTTACACATAAAAATTATATCACACAGTGATATAAAAGTCATGTCATGTAATGAAGCTTTAAGACAGGTTAAGTTAATGCATTTCTCTTCAATTCCTCTCTTGTGTGTATAGCTGTTGTCACTGTAACATTTAAAGACTTCATGAAATCACTCCTAGATACATAGATTTATAACACTAACTTCTCTTTTTTATTCTTGGTTAAGCCTTGTCTTTACTGTAGTACAATTTTGATTATTCTCTAATAATTTGATCATTAAAACTCCATTCAACATACTGTATGTCTATTCATTTCATAAAAAAGAGATCGTGTTCTTGTTTTATTCAAGATGAGCCACATCTACAAAAAAAAAGTTATTTGCTCTTTTAAGAGTATCTTTTACTTTATATTATTTATTTCGTTGTTTTTTGGTGGGTTTTTTTTTTGTTGTTGTTGTTGTTTTCTTGTACTGGGAATCAAACTGAGGGCCTTGCACTTTCCAGGCAGGCACTGTGCAACTGCGCTATTTCCCTGGCTAAGAATATCCTTTATTATCTCAGATGTATTCCATTAAGTATTTTGTGGCAGTTTTCATTACCAAGTGAGTTCCTATCTTCTTACTATAACTGACGTGGCAATCCCAGAGCCTTCATTAACACGCATGTCTCCATTAATTTGCAATTGCCTTTGCACAAGTGCAGAGTTCCTGGCGTAACACATAATTATACATGGATTCTGCACTTGCTTTTATTCACTGGGAGAAAAGTGCCCAAAAAATCACACAATTTTTATCACTTGAAACCATGAACTTGAAAATCAAATGTGTAAATATTACCAAACAAGTCCATTATTCTTTCATGAACTCTAACTTTGCTTCTCTCATATATTAATTTACAGATTTTTTCTCATTCCAAATGTCTCTCCTCATTTGCCCAAATCTCACTGCCAGCTGTTGATCTTGTCACGTATGTCACTGACCTACCACATTAATAAAGAGAAAGAATCCACAGGTCTTACTGCCACATAAAGTTAATGCCAGTTTCTAAGCTTACCCAATGCTCATCCTTCATATTATTAGAGGAAATTTTATCTGTTTTTTTTAAATATATTGAGCATATAATGCTTTTTGGTGTCAAGAATTTTAAAGGTCATTCTTTGTACTTTGGCATGTTTAGTGACGTGCTTAGCATCTCCCATTTGACACAAACGAAGTTCAATCACCAGCTATGACAACTGAAGTATCTGTAAGCATTGCCAAGTATTCTAGCAGAGAGCAAAATCATCCTTTGTTGAAAATCACTATTAGAAAGAGATATGCATGCCCCTAATGGAAAGTCAACTCATGGGCTTATTCTTCCATTGTCACTAGCTACACAGGCTATAAAGAGACACTTTTGGATGAGTAGTTTCATTTATCAGCTAATCATTTTACTGGGTCACTTAATAATCATACAAATACATTATCGATCCACTTACCTGAGATAACTGAAGTGGAATATTTTCCTAAAAATACTTTACTTTTCACATTTTAATTGGAAATAAGACCAGGATCTATGTCTTCACCAAACTCCTTTATAACAGCAATTTATACTCATTGTGTACATTTTACTCACTATATTTTCCATTATCTCTTACATATTTATTTATTTATTTTTTATTTCAGAACTCTAATTAAAGCTTTTCACTTCATTAACTGACATATCAGTAATACTGGATATATCATATCACTACCTTTTCATTATTATACCATCATCACTTAGCTTCCTAGTTTTCCATTATTTCTTTAATGTTTATTTTTGTTGTTGTTTTCTGTTATATTATCTTTCACTGGTTTCTCCTCTTTTTAAAACCCCTCTTGCCCAAAGCCTCTAGGTCACAGTACTTCATTTCTCCCCTTCTCTTTCCTTGCATTTACTTCCCTAGTAATCTCACCCAATCTCATGGTTTTACATGCAATCTAAATGCTAATGACCCCCAAATATAGATTTCCTTGCAATGTCTCTATACTGAATTCAACACCTATGAATCCAATTGCATATTTGACACTTCTGCTTGAAATCTGTGATTATAATAAGTTTATCTTTTCCTTAAATCCACTGCTCGCTCTGCCCTGCTCTCTTCTTGAAATAAAGGACCTGAAGAGCACAGGGAGTGAGCGCAGAACTTTTTGAACTTTGGCATCCAGGAGGGATTGAATGAGGAAGGAGCTACATTTTGAATGATGAAATTCCAGAGGAAAGGAAAAGTCTAGGCTTATCCCAATTCTTCTCTGCTATCTACAGTTATGGATGTGTTTCTTCCAAGTTCCAACAGTGTTTATGTGCTGTTTCCAGTTGCCACCAATAACAAGTCTCCACTACTCTAGTAAGGCCCCCTTCTCTTATCCCTCCACCTGAAGGTGGAAGCAATTTCCTACAATTGCTGAACTCTGAGTGGCTTTGCTGTCTCCTGATTGGCTCTATTGTTTTAATTTTTGTCATGTCTACTATCACTCGCTTGCATGAATTCCTTTCACTCGAAGTCTCAGTGACTTGTAGTCTGTTGATTGGGCATGATTATTTCTAGTGTACAATAGAAATCTTCAACAAATACAAAATGTAAAATAACTGCTGATTTCCATCTTCAATCCTAGGCCAAGAGTCTTTAATTCATCTCTCTGAGGGGGATTAATCTTGTTTACTTCCAAAAGCTTGGTAATATGTAGATCCAAATGCTTCTCAACATCTCCATTGGAGTTTGCACTATGATGAATTTACCTCTTAAGTACAGTAAATATCTAATAAAAATCCCTCTTAAATTCATTTTGTTGCCATCAGTTATTGACAGAACACCCACAGGATGAAGAGTGGCAAATGTCACTTCACTCCTTAGCCCTTTCCAATGAACTTTCCCTAAAATTCAAAGGCAGCTTGAGGCTTGCAATACCACAGCCACCCTGATCCTTCTATGCTATTCATTACTTCTCTTCCTTACTGTTAGAAGCCCCAGTGCTTCCACGAACTTCTTACAAACAAATCAATTACATGGACATGTTAGATTCTTCTGGTGCTTTTTCTCTCTGCTTGGCTGTCTTCCCTGAGATATCTACAGACTTAACTTCTGGAGACTTTTACATTTCAGCTTACATAATACCTTTTCAATGGCACTAACAATAGCCTTTCTATTTAACATTACAATCATCTCTCTGGATCAGTATTAGCAAATGAATATGGAGAGATAAACACAGTAGATATGTCCCTGCCCTCATTGTATGGCAATCTACTGCGGTGAAAGGAAAAAGGAAACAATAAATAAATCCAGTTTTTGGGTTATCTGCAGCATTTCTATACAGGAAAAACAAAGCAAAAGAAAAAGCAACAGTTTACATTTGAAAACACTCACTATTAGAAAATATATAATGCCACCGCTTAATAGGAGGTGATTTAGATAGCACCCATTTATATTTATTATTATTATTATTATTATTATTATTATTGTATCATGAATAAAACTCATGGCCTTGCCCTTCCAGGCAAGTGCCTGGGCATTTCAGCTGTATGCCAAGCCCTACACTGTAGCCTAATAGTAAGACAGAACTACATACAACTCAGAACTATATCAAAAACCTAATTACTTTTAATTTCTACACTTTACTGTTTTCATCAGAAACATGAGCTATTCATAAAAATATCAACATTTTGAGGATATCGAAATAATAAATATTAAAAATGTGATCATGTATGTACTGCACATGATCATTAGAGAGACAAAATAAAAGATAACTAGAAATGACTAACCTTTGAAACTATAAAATTATTTTGGTCAGATAACTCCTACAACAACAAAAAAAAGAGGTGTTATTCCATTAAACTGCGCTTTTGTTCCCTGGAAAGAATACATGGGTCAAGTGTTCCTTATAATCGCAAGTCCTGCTATTTACGTGTGGCAGAATAAGGAATTTATATTATGTCCCATGGTATTTAAATTTTTTTATCTACAATTTTTTCACTTCTTTTAACTTTTTAATATGGTATTAGCCCATTCCTTCTAACCACTTGGTAACAGTGAGGCTGGAGGATAAGAACAAATGACTGACAATGTCTTGGATGCCATGGGGAACTTCAGGAGCCAAGTTCAAAAGTGGTTTGTGCTACATCAACACATTGCATTGGCCCAAACTCACTAATCCACCCACATCGTAACTGAATGCATCACTGCCCGCATATATTCTCCAAGCCAGACACAAAGACATGATCTTGTATTTCCTTGTCCTCATCTTTGATTCTGTCTACCTCTTCACTAAAAACTTTGACTATCATCCAATCCTTATTATTGCCATTTTACTCCTTACCACCAGGCTCAACCTTCTCTAATGGATTCTTTAGATTCTGACTAAATTATTTCTTGAAAATTGCTAATCTCATCAAATAATTTTCATGATTAAAACTATGAATAGTATCTATTGTTCTTGCCAAAAGCTCATTTCTTTAACTATAAAATTTTATGTGCACTGGCTTTTAATCTATCCTATATTCTAATTTCTCATCTCTCATTTATTACAGTAACACTTGCACCTTAAAATTATTTATTTTGGTTTATATACTAAAATGTATATTTTTAATTAATTGATTAGATCTATAATTTCATGTTTCTCTTTTAGTAGATTAATTGAATAGGAAAACTTCATTAGGTATGGCTATGTTGGTTAAGCTTAGCTATTTCAACTTGAGTGGCTTGCAACTGTTACAATGCATCAGTAGAATACACACACACACATACACACACACACACACACACACTATACATATAGATAGATACAGATACAGATATAGATATAGATATCACTAGATTGCTAGATAATAGACAAATAGAGTTATCCTGGACTAATCCTCTCTGGCATGCATTGTTTCCTCCCCACCATGAACCAAGCTTGGATCAGCTTCTTTACTTTGATGTACCTGTCTTAGATCAAGTTCTCTGTGGATTGAATACCCAGAATCCATGAACCAAATTAAAACTCTCCTCCTTTAAAATGTAGATGCCAGGAATTGTTTTTCAGGACAGGAATTTGTCTAATATACTGGCTGAACTGTCAGATATTTTCTTCCTAATAATTTTCTCATAGATACCATTATATATTCTAAATACAGTGCTGTGGGTATCAACACTGAGGGTATTCATGGGGCAGGTTGCACCTAGGCTGTTCGTGTGACCATCTTTGAAGGTCAGCTAAGGACTCTGCAGGCAGAGCATGTTGTTGGGAGTTAGAAGGAGGCCATAGCCTTGCGGCTGCAGGACACAAGCACACTTTCTGTGCTGTTCTCAAGCATGCTTGGACCACCAGCCCACTTCACAGTGCTGTCAAATCAAGACTACTGTGTACTTTTCTCAAACTAACTTTTGGACTTTTCTAAGAATGCCTTTTTCCTCTTCACGTGTTTAAGATAGAGTAGCCCTTTAATAGAGTGTTCATCAGCCCTTTCTCATGTCACAATCATCAGGTGACATGAGTCATCTGCTATCAGCTCCAATATTAATAACTAAGGAATTACATAGTATGCTAACAGTAATGTAATTGATGTATGAAACAAAAAGCACTAAATTTTGTTTTTAAAACTGTACTATCTCTATTTTCTAGAGATATATTTTTACTTAGGTATAAAAATGGCAATCTGATATAATTTTCAAATTTGGCTTTAAAAAGAAAATAAGCAATGTCTGAAGAGGTAGCTTAGTAGTAGAGTATTTGTCTTAGTAAGCAGGAAGCCCTATGTTCAAGTGCTACCACAAAATAGCAAAGGTGCTGAAATGCCTTCATCAAGTACAGAAAATTATGATATCTGATAAATATGGGTGATACTTGTAATACATTTACTTTATCATTTAGGTATAAACACAGGAAAGAATGGGAAATAAATATTCCTTATTTTTTATCAAAATTTAAAACAATATACACTATCTATCCTGTCCTATTTAGCTAGTGCAATGCAAATACTTTATGACATTTAATGCAACAAACAAATTTAACAGTTTAGGGAGGTCACAAATATGGCAAAGATTCATAATAGAAAAATTGAATATCTAGATTAATCATGTTGAGTAGTGTGTATATTTTAATTATATTTTTCTTTGTTATTAATTTAATATATTAAGATTTTGCAAATATGAAATGAACCCAAATTGCCTATACATATCTACTAGTGTGATTGAAAAATTTAAGAGCCCAATGCTTATCATTACTTAACAAAATGAATCTTTCTAGAACATAATCTACTATTTACCAATAAATTATTTTTATATCATCCTCAGTAAAATAGTAACTAATTCATATATTAAAAATCATATTTTAAAGTAGTATGGATATCAAATTTCAGTGCGATTACCAATAAATAATGGCAAAAACTACTCAAAATAGTCTAAGCTTTTTAAGAATTACATATGTAAAATAATAATGTTTTTGAAATAAGTTATACATGCTTAACTCTTTTCACCTTTATGGACTTTCAAGACTTCTAATTGAAATTATTAAAATGAACTAGTATGAACCAGACTGATGGTTGCCATGTGTAAAATTAGTTTATGTCATTATCTTTTTGTGATTAACAAAAGTATATTTGTGGTAGCTTGGAAATAAAATTACATATATTTTACAGAAATAAATTTTAATCTAGTATTTAAGTTTCACCTATGTTTTTAATCAGTGCTTTTTGTTTCAATGTGTTGCTATTTACATGAAAGCATCGTATTGCTGACCTTTTTTTATATTACCACATGTATGAGACATTGATAGAATGAGATGTGAATCCACAATTCAGAATAATATTAATGATTGTTCACAAACTTTTATTCATTATCTAATGAACTAGGGAAACTAGCCTTAATTTTTCATTTAGATTATCTCTTAACGGGTAGCATGAGGTCACTATGTGGTGATGGATCCAGACTGCCTGAGTAGGGATCTTATTTTTCCCAGTAAATTCTCTTACATCATTTTCTAAGCTTTATTTTTTGTTCTTTTAGTTTGCTGTTATTGTGACAAAATACCTGAGCAAATCAACTCTAGAATGAAAGGTTTACTTTGACTGAGGCTTGCAGAAGTTGTAGCTCTTGGTTATTCAGAAGCACAGAGTGGGGCTCAGGCAGAGGTAGAACACCAGGATGGAGACCCACAGCTATTTGTACCTTGGTCACTGGGAAAAAGGAGGAAGAGCCAGGAGCCAGATGAAAATGCACTCTCCTAAGGCACAGAGCCATTATCTTGAAGTAGATCTCACCTCCTAAGTCTCCATTAGCTCCTCAGAGACAACCAAATCATGGATTCAGCGTGGATTAACCTGGGGAAGAGTCCAAGGCCTCTCGTTTCAGTCACTTGCAGATGCCCTGGTCACTGAGTATTGGTACTGTGTTAGAGACCAAAGCACTGTTACATAATTATTTTGCAGGCAAAATTTGCTATTTTGATTTGTCCATTTCTTTTAAAGAAAAGTCCAAATTTTTTAACCACAAAGAGAGTCCTAGTTTTTAAAACTAAATTTATCACTTTATTGGCTCACACACTTCCTAACTGGTTCTCCACCAGGACTTATAGTTCATTCAGTCATTAGCCAAAGCATCCTGGAAACATGTGACTTCAGTGCAAATACCATCAGGGTCCCAGCATAACACTTCCTATCCTACCCAAAATCTCCATGAAGTATTTTCATAGAAAAACACAAAGCAAAAGCAAAAACCCAATAAACAAAACCTTGGAATGATAGGTTGTAGTATCCATTTTAGATAATATAAGTGGTATGCTTAATACTTTCTTAAATACTTAATTGTTACATGTTTACAGTATAAATATATAGGGATCATTTTTATTTTTAAATAAGAACAATTTAATAATGTTACTATTAGCTTTTATGTAATCCTGATTTTCTTTTTTAGAGTCAACTTAAAAGGAGAAGTTAAAATACTCAGTTTTAATTTCACCAGTAGATTTTTAATGTTTTGTAATCATAATGTTTAATTTGTGCTGTTCTTAGAACCTTAATTATGAAGCTAAATTGTACTAATACCCATTAGGTACTTCTTAATTGAAGGCACATCATATGTCTGATGTGGCAGTACTAATTGGTGTAATTAAATTCTAATATGCATCAGTAGCCTAATTTTAAAAAGTGAATAAAAAGCAGATAGAAATAATTCAGTTCTTGAAACTACATGGCCATAAAATACATGCATGCATTTGCATTTGTAACATGCACATTTATTCAAGAAGAAGAGTACTCATTAATTATATTTCAAAATAATTTCAGCAGGTAATTTGAATTACAGAGTTAAGATAGGCTGGTCAGGTAAATAAGAAAGTGACATCAAAAGGAGCAATCACAAAGTTCTGGCAGGAGGGCCTCGCTGTTCTCTTTTGCAGCTTCCTATGTAGATCAAAGCCTGTGAGAGTCGCGACGTTCCTGATGGTGTTGCGCTGGGGAGGACACATGAGAGGAAGCTGGAAATCCTACTAAGGGACTGCCTGGCCACAGTGGGTCAGCCCTTAAATCCTACCCTGAGGAAAGAGGCACCAAAACCAGCAAGGCAGCATATTTCAAAAATGTTCATTTGGTTTGTTTTTGGAACATTCTTTATGCAATTCAAAAATAAGTAGTTTGACTATATATTTTACTTTGATCCTTCTAGGGAAAGGTCAAGCATTATAGAACATTTAATGCATTTTAAGTGAATTTATTTATATGGATTACTAACATCAAATGAAATGATAAATCATTTCTCATTTCAATATTTTTAGAAAAACCTTATTTTTTATTTTTAAAATGAATTGATATTTATCCATGTGAGTCTGATTTATCTCCTTCATGAGTATGGCCTTTAGTTGCATCCATTTACTAGAAAAGCCTTGAGTTTATCTCTTTTTATGCCTAACACTCCATTGTATAAAAATATCACATGTTTTATCCCTGGGTTGTTTCCAAGATTTAGCCATGACACATTGTGCTACTATAAACCTGGATGTGCATATAATAGGACTGTTGTAAGGTGCTTTCTTTTTAAATGCTAAGAAGGGGAACAGCGGCATCAAATGGGACCTCTATCCTATTATTTTAAGGAGTCTCTGCTCTGATTTCTACAGTAGTTGCACCAGTCTGCACTCCCAAGAACAGTGGAAAAGTGTTTCTTTTTCCCCACAAACTCTCCATCATTTGTTATTGGATGATTTCTTGATAGCCATTCTTTCTGGGACAAGATAGAATCTCAGTGCTGTTCAATATGGATTTTTTTTAATGATCAGTGATATTGAACATTTTTATTTGATCAATTTTGCATGCCTATATCTGGTAATCTGAACAACTTTTTTGTAAAAAACAATATGCAATATAACAACCATTGTTAATTTCCTATTATCTTGTCTTGAAATTCTGTATCATTTTAGTTTTTTTCTTATTTTTGATTCTCTTTAAAAAATGAATTGACATAGAATCATTTTCTGAGCACAAATTCCAAAATCATTTTCAATTTAATTCAAACTTTTTTTGTGTTCATGCATGTCATATGTTTTCTTTCTGAGTTTGAAAAGCTTTATGATTTTCCTACTTGGGTAGGAAATCCGGACTAGTTTCCTGCTGGCAGGACTTAGGCAGTCACTCAGGACTTGACGAATGTGATATCCTTGTACTTCCTTAAGTGCTCTGCTACTGCCATCTTGAATTTCTTAGTGATTTTTCGACAACATTCATCTTTTATTGTCACTTTAAATGAGCTGTACGTATCAGAGAGACAATCATATTTGGGCTCAATGCCTTGTGACAACTAGAAATTTTAGTGTAGCGAATTCATGGAAAACTAATGATCAAACTCAAAAGGAAAAATTTTAAGGGGATTTTTTCATTTTAAAGGTCAAATGCAATTTTTCAAGAGGCTATTAGATGATATAGTCATTTAATATTGCCAGTTTGAGAGTGTGATGATTCACATTTGCAATGCTTTAAATTCTTAGCAATTATATGTTTTTATATAGCTTTTTTAAAAGTTAGTGTATGTTAAAAGTCTTTTTATAGATATCTAAATGAAATATATTTTGCTTTATAAATGTATAAAAATCTTTCTAAACTTTTAATATTTTATATCAGTCTCAGAAATTTGGTAGCACTTGAAAATTACTCAAAACATCACAAAAGTAATGTTCTCACTACCTACTGATCCTCAATGATTGTGATCTTCAAAACAGTGAAACTCAGTTATAGGGACTGAGATATTTAAAAATAGAAAAAGAACCAATGAAAGCACACTTAGTAGTGTGATACCATCAAAATTTTAAAAAGCTAAACACCATACTACAAGCACCAAAAATCTATCAGTACAATTATTGCATAGATATTACTGGGTGGATGATAATTTTAGATTTTTTATTATACATACTGCATGCATTTCTTAAATATTTGAAGATATGACTCAGAAATGATGTTATATAAACAGATTAATATATTAATACACAGTCACTTGAAAGCAGAGCAACTATAAGATGTGAACCAAAAAATAGATGAAAGGGAGAGAGAAAATGTATCTGCGTTCAGCATTGTGGTTGAGAAAGGCACAACAGAAATTATAGCCTAGTTGGGCAATTTAGCTACTCAGGGAGAACTTTGTTCAAAAGGAAAAAAAAATAACAGTGAGATTTAGCTCAATTTGAAGGTCCTGGATCAATTAATAAATCCCAATGCCAAAGTTAAAATGAATTACTCCCATGAGATAATGAAAATATTTCACAGATACATTTTGGAGGTGGGAAGAACAGAGCACACACAGGTTGGAAATACAATAATTCTTAAAATAAAACAGAGGGCTAAGGCTCATATCTTTGAATAAAATATACATACCAAAACATAAAAAATAAATAAAACATACATACCAATTAACTTGAGATTGTCACAAGTTTCAAATTTTCTAACATTTCTAACCCATGTTTAACCTAGAAGCACATATAAATAAATAAATGAACAAAATTAGAGTTAATTTTGTTGAGGCTGGGTGGGCTCCACAGAGTGTAGTTAGGAAATAATTACATTAAGCTGTACCTATGTAGGATTTCAGTAAATTATAATGCTATAGACAAAATTTATAAATAATACCTGGGAAATATTAACACATTAAACACAATATACACTCATTAGCTGACTGACTTAGGATACTTTTTTAAAAAAATACTTGGGTTATAATAAAATTTATCTTTAAAAATGAATTTTTAAAACTATATTTTAGTAAGAAAAATTATAAATGTAGTAAAAATATGGTAAAATAACTTGTAATCATGACCTCCAACCACACAGATTTTATTTTATGCAATATTTACAAAAGTGCATTTCTTTTTTTGTTAAAAGAAATCCTTAGTACATTTCTTAGAGTAGTGTTTCATAGACTGGTTGTCTTTCAAGTTATTATGAAATGCTTAAAATTATTAATAGACCACGGGAAACATTTAAGAAGTGACATATGAAATATATTCCTTCCTCCTCTAAAGACAAAACAAACAAAAGCCTAGTAACATTGACATTGTGGGTTTTATTCTCTGACATATCTCTCTAAGCTTCAAGCTATCTGTATCATACTTCTATCATGATATGGTCCTGATGTTCTACCTGAAACAAACCCTTCCTCCATCCCATATCACTTATTGGTCTTTGTGAATATCTATGCTTTGATTATCAAAATGTTCTTTATTTCAAATAAAGTGTGGAGTTTGTACTGTGCTTGAAAAGTACAGCTTTCTTAATAATCTTTTCAAAATTGCTACCTTTTGTCCACTCTTGTTTTCTGTGTCTCTTGATAAAGGAGTTGGGCTTGTGAAATTTTAGGTTTAATTTGTAACAATCAGCCATCACTCTTTTTTTTCTACAAACAATCCCAAAATAATCACATACATTTTTCCAACTTGTGACCTGAGGCACATATGTAGACAAAACTTTCCAGTTTTGAGAGTTCCTTTAAACCATCTGATTTCTTTCTCCACTATAACTATTTGAAGATTTCAAGTAGTGATAGAACAACAACAACAACAAAAACATCAGAAACGATACAAAATTTCACTAAATAAAGTAATAGGAATTCAACACTGGTTGTTGTATTGCTTAATGTTATCTTTAGATTAGTAGTTCAAGTTCCCAGGCATGAATCCTTTGCTGTTGTTTTGTTTTGTTGTTATTTATTCTTATAAATAGTAACATATTTTTAAATCAAGAATTCCAGTAATCTTTTACAAAACTTTGTTGATCCTTAAATTTCTCAGGCCTGGAGAAATAAAACAGCAAAAAGTCCATACCTTAGAATTTTAGAGAAATTATCTCAAACTTAAAGCATAATCATTTTACAGTTTTGAGCAGGGCATAATGGCGTACACCTGGAAGCCCAGCACTCAGCCGCCTGAGGCAGGAGGACAATCGGGAGTTGGATGCCAGCCTGCCTTATGTAGCAAGACCCTGACTTCAAAAAGGAAAAGTTACAGTTCTGTTACTCAGAAATCTGATGGTTTGATGTAGCCTCTGTAGAACAAGTTCAATCCATAAACAGGGCTGTTCATTTTTTGAACATCTGCAGCAAGAGCTCGTTTTTTCTCATTTCTTGCTGCTTAGTGAAAACATGCTGAACAATTTTCATGTGTTTAGATTGTAGTTTTCACCACACTATAATATTTGTCCTCAGTGAGTCTGTCACATCCAAGGGAATATGTAGCACATGTCATCACTGCTCCACTGAGGAGTACCTGGACACTATTTTTAAAATGTCTTACTTTTGAGTTGTGTGTTTAATTTCAGTAGATAATTATTTGAACAATTTAAGTACATTTGATAATAAAGTTAATGGGTATTGAGCTAAATCTTTAGGAAGAGTAATATTTTCTGTGCCTTATTTGTGACATTGCTGTAGGAAAATTGGGTAGATGTATGTGTACTGTTTAATTCTCATTTTAAAATTAGGCATTATATAAAAGTTATTATTGTATTAAATTCTGTATTTATTATCAGCATAAAGAATATTTCAGGGGCCGGGGAGATGGCTCAGTGGGATAAGCGCTTCCCTGGCAAGCGCAAGGGCCTGAGT
>NDGM011251034.1:5094-16121 GCA_002564305.1 Octomys mimax
AGGCGGATCACTACGAGTCTGATCTAGTAGTGAGACCCTGAACACCCTGTAGACCCTTCCCTAGAGAGAGAGAGAGAAAAAAAAAAAAAGAACTGAGATGACGATTTCCAGTGACAGCAAAGATGCGTTCCTTAGATGGGGTGTGCAGGAGTGAGACAAAGCTCGGCATGTCTGACTGTCCTGTATCTTAAAATCCAAGTTAAACTATACCATAGAAATTTGCATACACAAAAAGATGAGCTCCAAAGGGAGTTGCTTGTCCTCCACACAGCTGGCGACGCATCTCCACCAGAATGCAGACTCCTCTCTTAAATCAGCAAGGCCTGTAGCGAACAGTACAGATGAATCTGCGCATGGGAGAGGCCAACCCGTCCACGAAACGACACCCATGACCGGAAGCCTTCAGCCCTTCCACAGCCAGACGGAAGCCCTGTCTTTCCACCGGGTGCACCCCTGGCCCGCCGTGCTCACAGCAGCCACAGAGCTGGGATTCACTGGAGCTGGGCAGGAGCCTTGCACAGTTCGCGATGGAGAAGCTCCCCGTGGGATTCCGAAGTGTGCAGTGGTTGGGAAAGTGTTTCTTTCCTCCAAGGCTCTGCTTTGCCGCCTCCGCCTGACTGCCTCCATGGGGCGGGCGTAGAGGTTGACTGTGGTGAGTGCAGAGACCGGGTCCTAAAAGCCAGAGGCGCTGTACTGCGCTGTAGAGCAGCTGCAAACCGCGGTGCCCCAACCCCCGGGGACGCAGACAGACAGGTGACCACCAAGCTGCACCCGGGCGCTCACTTCCGCGCGGCTGTACTGCAGCCGCGCCTCCCTCGAGATCCACCCCCGCCCCCCCGCGGCTGCACGGAGCGCTCTCACGCCTTCCGGTCGCAGCCCAGAGCCGAGCACTGCTGTTCCCTGCGAAGAGCCTGAAGGGCGCAGGGCCGCAGCGTCGCAGGGGCTGCAGATCTGAGACCCCAGCAGCAGGTGCGTTGCTCAACCCAGGCTGCGGAAGGTTGGGCTAGCACGGGGACTACGGCTCGCCAGCAGGAGCAGCAACTACTCCTGCAGTGCCCAGGAACTTACGTCAGCTCAGCTCTCCACCGTGTAGGCGGCTCTAAACAGGAAGACCTAGAAGGTGAAAGGGCTGCAGACCAGCGGGCAGGGCACGGATTCACGCGGAAAGCGTGTGCACAGGAAGCGTGAAAACGTGGACGCCCGGTCCCGATGGAAGGCATGCTCAGTCTGCCCGATCGTTCTTTCCTGCTTGTCCCAACCGGAGCCTCACGAGCTCCACGCTGTTCTCTGTGGCTGAGGTGCAGAGCACTTGGGTGCTCTCTCGCTCTGCAGAAGGCCAGCGCCACCAGGATTCCATGAGAGAACGTGAGACTGACTGCGAGGGTGGACGTCCTTGTGCCGCCCGTCCCTGCAATGCCTTTCTGCCTTTGCAGTAACCCGGTGATCAGCTGGGAGATCACTTCCGGCCCAGCACAACCCTCCTCCCATGACCTTCCCTCCTAGGCCTCAGCATCCAGCTGTGGCCCCCGTGTACTCGGCTCTTACCTTGGGAATTGCTAGTTGGTTATAATGCTTCTTCTGTAGTTGGTACTGGCTTTCTTCTCTAAAATGAGACTCTTCATCTTATTATGTTTTATGATTTGAACTCATGCATTTTAAGGGATAATAGTCTAAATCCATCATTATTCCAGTATATTCTTGTTAATGCCACTATTGGGGATTTCTTTGGGTTGGTGCGGCTTCCCCTTGATTTCCATGATGTTTTTAATATTTCAGCACTTTTGTTTCTAGCATAATACTTATTTTAATTAGTAATTGTTCTTGGAAAAAAATCAGAGCACTGGAAATTACAAAAAAAGGAAATGTTTTGATAATTTTTATCAAGAAATTCAAGCTAATCTTTCTAATAAAATTTTAACCTCAGTGTAGGTTTTTTGTTTCTATTTTACATTAAAACTTTTTCCTTTTCTCAGTGAAAAATCTTTCTCCTAACAAATATCAATATATGTATTTATTTTATCATATATGTAAAGGAAATTCTAAATGTTCTCCTGCTGCTGCTGCTGCACGGCAAGCAGAACACCCACACCATGCCCAGCACTGGAAGGCAGATCGGTCTACATTAAGGGGCCCTGGTCGGGGTCATTCCCAAGATATCAGGCCCAGGCCCTGGGGCTCTAGGGCTTCATATGCTGCCCGAGCTCGGGTACCGAGGGAGACAGAGCTGCCAGCAGCTCTTCTGATGAGCTAGCGGCTGAGCTCATGGGCTACAGGGCTAGACTCACGACCACCAGTTACAAATACAACCAAGTACCCTGTGAGCTTGCTACGCTCTCCTGGTTACAGGGGTCAGGAAAGGAGCTACAGAGCCGAGAGCAGCCCCAGAGCAGGCAGTTTCAAGAGAAGAGTTTTATGAACAACAACTTCTCTTATAGTTTTTTTCTTTTTTCTACTACTTCTAATTAATGTCTGTGTAATAAGTGGATTCAGATGTTTTCAGTTTTATTTAGATTTTCAAAGCTATATTAAAATTTTTCACTCAAGGAAATTTTGTTCCCATGATTATTGGCTTTGCTCTTCATCTCCCATCCACTGAAAATGTCTGTCTTTATTAGTTTCCTGTTCATCCTCAGGTGGGTTCTTTTATTTTGTGGGTAGAATATACTTTTTTCACAAATGACAATTTATAGTAAACTAAATGCACTTTTTAATTTTTTTTAATTTATCTTTTGCAGAACCAGGGATTGAACTCCGGCCTTTGTGCTTGCCAAGCAAGAACGTATTGTGCTGAGCCATCTTCCAAGCCCCCATTGATGTTTATTCTTTAGAACTTGATTTAGAAATTATTTTCATGTTATAGTATGCTCTATAAATTATTCTGATGTCTTTTTTTTTTTTTCCCGGAACTGGGGATTGAACTCAAGCCTTTGCGCTTGACAGGGAAGTGCTTATTTCACTGAGCCATCTCCCCAGCCCCTGAGTTTTATTTTGTATTTATACTAGGCTTTTATTTAAACAGTTTCTTATAGATGGCCTTCTAGCTTTTCAAATTTTGCATTACACAATAATAATATTACAGCTTCTACACATGTAGTTTGTACTTGGAAGGCTTTTGCCTTCAGGGAAGCCTTAAGAACTGGGTTGTTGGCATACAAGGGTAACCAGCGCGACAGCCACAGTCACTCCTGGGGGATCAGGACATGAGTAAATGACAGAACAACACAGAAGGAGTGTGAGCGAGGGGTTGAAATAGAGAAAAGTCAGAACAGTCAGATGTCCTGCTGAGAACAGATTGAATTGTACATGAAAACTATCAGGGAAAACCTGGGACAGCTGGAGGTGCATGACGCTGCAGCGCATGCCCAAAGCTGTGGTGCAGTCGCTGCTAGAGTCTCAGGACTGGGGTGCCCGCGTCGTGGGGATGCAGGAGAAAGCCTCTATGATGAAGACCCATGAGGCCCAGCATCTCCCTGTCAAGCAGTATTCATGGAGCGAGAGCGATTAAGCCACGGCGGAAGGCTAACCTTAGACACACCTGATGAGCGTGGGTGAGCTTTGAAGGCCTTACCTGTGTTCTTTCAGTTTCCTGCGTACAGTTGTTCATAAGGAGCTCTTCTTGCTGTTCGTGGCATTCGTTCCTCATATTTCGAGCAATAGTCCTGTTCTTCCCAAACTGCAGCGAGACTCTCCCACGCTAAGAATGAATGCATAGCAACAGAAGCACGAGAACAGCTGTGCTGCGCATCTGCCACTAACCTTAGTGTGCAACAGAAAACGGGCCCAAGAGGAGAACAGTGACGCCACAAGCACCGTTTACGTGGAGCATGGCAGCTGACTGCAGCCTCGGGTGACTCAACAATTACTGTTACCATCATCTTCATTATTCACAGGATTTTCCAACAGAAAAGGGATTTTTCGGCACTACTAGAAATTAAACCTTCCAGTTTCATGACAACCTAGTTTTCTAAAATCCTTGATTGACTCCTATCTGTGAGCAAACTCAGTAAAAGGGGTTGTGGGCATCTTCAGAGATTGAATGCGTATTTATTGAAATAGTCATCAATCTCGTAATTGCTCATGCAATGTCAGTCTTCCCCTTTAGATTAGGAGTGGACAGCATTAAAATTCAAGCATTACTTAGTACTTGTATGCCAAATATAGCTGAAATTTGAAGATCAACAGTAATAAATGACAGATACATTTCCGAGTATAAGCGAGATCTCTGAAACAGATGAATAGGATAAAAAGAAGTCAATAAGATCAAAGTGGAAAAACACACTGAACAGAAGTGTGAAACAAGAGGAAGAGTAGGAGCCAGAGGACCCTTCCTGAAGGCAAAGTCCTTTTTGAATGTCCTGAGCCACGTGGCAGGTGGGTAAATGGGCAAGGAAAGCCAAACTGGGAACAGCGCTGCGCAAGGGTGCACGGTGCCGAGCAAGCTGGGGAGCGACATGGACGAAAGGTTTGCTGAGCTGTCTGGCCTCCTGAATTACTTTACTTGCTTCTTTAGAGAAATAACTTGGATATGTTACAGAAGTCTGCCACCAAAGCAGCACATTCACTTGATATCCATAAATTTGAAAGGCCTGAAAAATATTTATGCTCCTGAATTTAAGTTGGACTGGTGGAGTAGCTTTGGATTCTGTACACTCTTGCCTCACTATTTCCAACAGTTGGTGTAGTGAGTAATTCCTGTCAACTTTCAAACACACTTTAAAAACCCTAGAGCTGTAGCTCCTAACACCATGTGTGCCGCACAGAAAACAGTCACTGCCGTGGCGAATGCTTCAGAAACCAAAGTCAGGGCAATTCCAAGACAGATGCTGGAAAGAGCGGGGGAGTGAAGTCAAGAACTACCAGTTAAGGACATGTCCTAAGCGGCAGCTCTATTTTGGTTTCCTTGAGCCATTCCACGCTTCCCACTGGCACTCGTCACCATCCCACTGCTTCCTTTCATGTCACTGAGAACCAGTTAACTCTGAAAAGAAAGAATCCTCTGTTTCCACGCCTGTCTGACCCTAAAAACAACTTCCCCGCCCACTGCTGTGGTGTGCAGGTCTAGGCAGACTTTGTTCCAAGTGCCTTCCCCTGCTCCCTCAGAATAAACACGATTGGAAAAATTTACTGTAGCAATTGTATGTGAGTTCCCCTCTCTGAACTCAAAACATTCCTCCCTAGTACAAGACGGGCAAAGCTGATCACTGGCTGTGCAGGATTTCATTGACTCCTCTGACAGCTCAGATAAACTACTAAAGGAGTACTTACTAGGAGCACCCTTTGAACGTATATTACAGGGTGGGAACTACTCAAAGCAGAAACCTGTAAACAGAGTGAGCCTGGGAAACTTGTGTTTCTTCCTAGCAAAATGCTGTGGGGAGAGGGGAAATAAAAACTGTCTTCTCATGCTGCCTGGCTGACTCCGCATCTTGTGTGAGCAGAAAGGTCTAGTTTCATGGTGCTTTAATTTGGACCAAGGAACAGACTGACAAGAGACAAAGTGTCCACTTTTCCCAAACATCACAACCTTGGACAGACACACACCACTGCTCCAGGGCTGGAGGATGTGGGAAAAGCTGGGAAATGCGTAATTAGATAGATAACTGGACAGGTAGGTAGGGAGGTAGACAGGGATGGATGGATGGATGAGTGGGTAGGTGGGTGGATGGACGGGTGGCTAGGTGGGTAGGTGGACGGATGAGTGGGTTCATGGATGGCTGGTTGGGTGGTAAGTAGGTGGATAGACAAAATTATAACTGTAGTATCAGTCCTAAGAATTTCTACGAAAGCTTTATTTTTCTTTAACAGTTCTTATAACTTATTTTGTCATTGTTGTAAAACAAGTGAACAGCTAGAACTTGCCATAATCTCAACAACGGCTCTATCATAAATTTCAAAATACAATATCAACATATATTTGATATTTTGAGTACTTTAAGATTTATTATTTTTTGTTAGCAGAGTTCTAGTCAATAGAACAACCAAAGCTGATGAGCTCAAAATCTTGCTTGTATCTGCCTAAGAAGAAACATAGCTACATAGGAAATCATGGCTGTGCAATCACAGGAAATGAACAAAAACGAAACCCGCACGATGCTGCTTGGCTTTGGAGTTCCTCAGATAATTCCATAAGCTAGCATGCTTTTCTTTGTGACATGAAGCCACGTTAATGCACGTGTAAGATAGTCAATGTGGGATGTCTTTCTAAAGAACAGTCTGACAGTGAATAATGCACAACCCTGTCACTTCTTTGTGTGAGATTAATTACAATTATCAAGGAAAAAGAAGGAAAGAAATAGATGGGAGATGGATGGGGAAGTGGGACAGAGTAAAGGAGAGAAGCCGTCCTGTAGCACTGTAGCGGCCGATGCTCCCCAGCCCCATCAGTGCACATCTGTTTGTTTTCTGCCCAGGCAACAGTACCTATTCCTGTTCCCATTGCTCCTGTCTCCTAGAAAGGGCTGCTCACTGTGGTGCACAGCTGGCCACGGTGATGTGCATTGTGGAAACCAACCCCTAAGAGACAAGCCACTCTGCCCCTGTACCTCCTGCTGGTCCCGTATATGCCCTAGGCCACCAGAGATGGGGCTGACATTCTGTGAATGCCCTAGTCAGTGCCCCCTGATGTGGCAGACGTCTCCACATCCTTGGTGTGCTTCACTGCTCCGGCTTGCCACTGCAGCAGGACAAGGCCAGTGCACAGTTTACTAAGACATTGCTATTGTAATTACCAGCGTGACTATTTATTGTATATTGGATTCTGCCAGGAGCAGGCCAAGGGTGGGATGCGTAAGAAATGAAGTGCCTGGCTTCCTGCGTCTCAGTCTCAAGCTGTTCACTTAGCTCGGATGCCCTGTAGTCCACACTGGGTAGTGCTCCTCTCCTGAACACAAGGCCAGGTAGGAGCTCAGGCACAAGGCCCGGTGCAGAGGGCTCACCCCCCGAGCATCCTGCCAGTCAGCACGGTGGGGAAACGCCTTGTTACCCAGGCAATGGGCTTCCACTAAAATTCTAAATTACTTAATTTTAGTGTTTCTTTTGCTAAACATCTAGTTCTCTTGAAAATGCTGAAACAATAAATTTTAAAGGTAATATGCTGATTTTAGGTCAAAGTCTTACTTTAATATCAATCTTCAAAAGAAAAATTAAAGTGATTTATGTCTCTAGAATGTTCTTTTAAGCTCCCACTCACAGCTGCTCCCTGAGTCAGAGTAGACTTGTGGTCACAGGTAGTGGAAAAACAGCCATCAAATGCCTCATGGCCTTGATTTTTACTTCCTCTCCTTTGGGAAGGTTCATGACCCTAGTTTGTTGGTGAAATTATGTGTCTTTTTTCTTATTTTATTCTTACTCTTTTCTTTCTTCTTTCTTTGTACTCAGGGCCTTCTCACTGACTTACATTCCCACCTCTTTTATAATAAATTCGTTTTTTAAATTTGCAATCAGAGTCTGAGTCACAGAGTTGCCCAGGCATCCCCTAATTGTTGGTCTCACTGCCTCAGCTCCCAGGAAGCTGGGATCATAGCTGTGTACCACCACCCCTGGCAAGTGATAAGGAGAGATTTGGGTGTTTGTGTTGCTTTACTTTCATTCTATAAAGAAATGTTTTCTTTTCATTTTATGTATTTGGCACAGGGTCTCACCGGACAGCTCAGACCCATAGTGATCCTCCTGTCTTCAGCCTCCCCAGAGCTGGGATTACAGTCACGCTCCACCCTACCCCGACTCAGGTCGCCAGTTCAGCACACCTAGGGGCCGACCGGCACAGCAAAACAAAGTTTTAAAATATATAAAATTATAAGTATTTCCAAAGCTGAATCACATATTTATAATACAAATAAAATACAATAAACTTAAGCAATGAAGAATAAAAAGTAATCCATGTTAAATCACTTTTTATCTGACTCAGCTTTCAAAGCCCTGCACTGCATAAGTGCCCTCATCTTGCACAGCACGGTGTCGACATGCAGCCAGCCATCAGTGAGTGGGAGACTGGTCCGCCGATGTCTTCCTACGCTCAGTGAGGCTTGCTGACCCGCAGGACAGCAGGAGGAGAGGGAGAGTCCAGGCCCTTAAGGGGGCATCAGGTGCAGGTGATACCAACGCTCATGTCGCGACGAGTCACCTCCTGCCCACGTCAGCGCTGCGGGTCCCTCAGCCACCCCCGCGCCTCTGTTGGGCAGGCCCTTCTCCCCGCACTCTGTGCGTCCTCTGACTTGCACAGAGAACAAAGCGTATCGGTCAGCGGCCAATCACACAGGGCACGCCAGACATTTGCTGGTAATCCATAACACACGAATACATGAGTGAAAATCACTCCTTGGACGCAGTCAGGATTTGCGTGGCAGTTCTGCAGAGGACGTCGAGAGCGGAGTCATGACGAGGAGCCAGTAAGCTGGCTCGGGGAGCGTCGGGGGCTGGACTTCAGCTTGCGCAGCATTGTTCGCTAATTAAATCCGCAGCAAAAAATTCAGCCATTAAATTGATATATTATATATTATTGTCTCTGAAGAATACCCCAGCAACGATGCTATTCAAACGATGAATTTGTGCTGCTTTGAGAAGCTTCAGTCAATTCCATTTAAATTGAAAGGCCCCGTTTTGCGAAGCATTATGTGTTTGGTTTCTTTCCACCTGAGAGGTGCCCACAAGGGCTAAGCGGGCCACATGGCTCGCAGGGGCGCTGTGCGTCAGCAGCGCCCTCAGGTCAGCGCGGGGCCGCTCGGCTTCTGAAAGCTGCAGCCGGAGCCGGCTGGCTGAGCACGCCCTGCCCGGATGGATGCGGACGCTGCCCGGGTTGGCGGGGCCCAGGGGCCCAGGGACCCACGACGGAGCTCCGCCTCGCTCGCTCGCTCGCTCGCTCCTCAGAATTGTGGTCAGGAAATTGGAAGCTACCCTTTGTGACGCGAGGAGCCTCAGGGTAATTGCCATGTGCCGAAACCCTTGCTCCTGCTTGGAAAACAGAAATAAACAGTGCATTTTCCTCATGAGCCTGCTGTATTTACCGGTGTTGCTCACGGGTATATTTTCCTAGTTGACGTCCTTAGGAAAGCTGTTATTACAGGGTCAACACCTGCCCCATAAATATAGAATAGGGAAGTTATATTATATTTATGTTTGGTGAAATGAAGTGCTACGCAAGCTCTGATGTGGTGGGGCACTTCGTGCTCCCTGCACTTTTGGGAACTACGTACCACTTACTGTATCCCAAATTCGGTAAGCAAACAAACTTGACTCGAAGTTCAACTCTACATGATCTCTGTGACCGGAGACGGGGTCAGCCAATTTTTAACATATAGCTTCAACTCAGTTAGAATTCTAAATAGGTCGAGGAAGCCTGAACTCTGTGCTTCAATTAAGCTTCTTGCTGAGCAGCCACCAACTGAGTAAAAGGCCAACCCGGGCAACAGACTAGTAGACTTTTCTCTTAGTGACACAGGAAATCACCAAGCGCTGCCTGAAGTTAGAAATTACCTAAGAAGATGTAACTAGGACGGGGCCCTATCTTGCTAAAGCAGCATGGCATAAGGGTGACAGAGGCCAGAGGCGGAGGCCTGTGCTGGGCCCCTGCTGCTCTGCAGCTGTGTAGAGCTGCCAGCGCCCTGGACATCCTCAGCCCCTTCCTTAAAGACAGAGGCTCCGCTGCGCAAGACTGGCTCGGGTGTTCAGAAGGAAGGTACGCGGGAGGCCACGGCCTCGGTGCAGAAGACAAAAACACCGATGCTTGTTCCTGCGATTGCTGTGAACACCACTGCTTCCGTATCTCAGCAAAATATTTTAGTCAATATTACTAAATAGTACTAAACAAACGAAATATTTATTAAATAACTATTTATTACTAAACATTACCAAATATTTATTTAGCAAAACATCATTAAAATAATTTTTCGCATGCTGTGGCTACTTTCCACCTACCTGATTGCGACCACTGCGCTGACCTGTCGTGATGACGGTCAGTAGCACGCGCTGCTAGGTCTGTACCTCGCACCTTTCCCAGGGGTTAGTGGCCTTGCCGCTGGACGAGACCATGGCCAAGGCCTTCACAGAACTTAGGCGACTGCATCTGGGGTCGCACCCCTTGGAGCAAGCCTCCCTCATTGCTTGCTTTTCTCAGTTGTGGACTGAGAGCCACAGACACGTGGCGTGCTCCTGCACACACGCGTGAGCGCACTGAATGGCCACACTGCTTTGCTCAGTTTCAAAGCAGAGGAAAAGCCAGCCCAGTTTCTCACAGGTGAACAGAGCTCAGAGTTCTCTCACCCTCACATAAGGTCAGAGAGCTGGAGAAAAGTCTAGAACGCACTCTGTGGTGGAAGCTGAGGTCTGGCGGTTGAAAGACGAGACAGCGTAACACTCCCAGGAGCTCAGCGTGCAGTGAGAAGCCCGGCAGGTGCCCGTGGACTCGGTGCTCATGGGCCCCCCACATGGGAGCGAGTGCTCTCTGTGGAGCGTCCTGCGATGATGCTCTCGTGTACACAGCGCGGCCCCTCCCTCCCTGTGTCAGCAGCTTGTGCTCCTGGAAGATGCAATGAAGAAGGCCTTGCAAAGCATTCCAGATGGCGACGGAGACGCAGATTGCCCGCCGTTGGGCTATTCTCCTTCACAGGGACAGGAGTACGGCCATGGATAGTAGATGTGGGACAGGGTCAGTGCTGCTTCCATGTGAGGAACTTTGCTACAGTGACACTGTAATTGAGACAGCTGTACACAAGCCAGTGTGAGCCTGTTAAAACCGGAGCGAGGCAGTTCTGCAAGGTTCTGAGAAAATGGCTTCGTTGTTGTTCTGGTATTGAGTGTGCTCATCTCGCTCTTCAACTGGGGCAAATAGCCACACAACAAATGTTAACCTCACAGCACTTTCCCATGTACACACCAGTGGCGTCAGGTGTACTTGCACTGCTGGGGGACAAATCTAAAGACTTTACCCTGCAAATCTGACAAGTGGTGAGCATTAAGCACCTCCCTGTCCTCCTCTGTCCTCGCCTGTCCCCCATCCTCTCCTGTCTTCCCCTGTCCTCCCGTCCTCCCCT
>NDGM011251035.1:0-12313 GCA_002564305.1 Octomys mimax
CCAATTTGGTTTGAAACTGTCTCATTGCTATTTGTTTATCAATAAAATTATGGAAAAATAAAAGAATGGCATAATGAGATCTGGTTTTTGAAACAGTTCTCCAGGGTGAATGGTGACAGGGAATGACAGAGCCTGGATTGGAAACTCAGTGGCTTCTGCAGTACTATAAAGGAAAAGCTTGGTGGCGTCTTGTACTACAGTAACAATAGTGCAAATGGGGAAGGGGAATCCAGAGTCAATCCTAGGTGTCTAGATTTAACCACTAAGGTCAGATTTATTGTGAGGAGGTTTAGGGAATACAAAAATTTGTCTGAGAAATGCTGAATTTGAGAGGCAAGAGGGACTTGGTTGGACATAGGACAGAATGTTGACTCTATGAGGCCTCAATTTTACAGAAAGGCTCAGAGTCTTGAGCAGAGAACTTGAGACTGATGGGAAAGAAATGTATGCAGTCACATGGCGAGGTCATGATAAGGGGAAAGAGGGGGAGCCCCGGCAAAATCCCAGTCGCAAAGGACATTCCTACTTAAATACACCATCTTTGCTGTGGACAAGTGGAGCAACAGGAAAAATGACTTATATCTCAGACAGGAATCCCTGGCTTCCTCAGAATGGCTTATCCTGCAGTTGAATGAATGAAGCTAGAGTTAATGAATCCATTGAACATTCACTTTTGATCCAGAGCCCACAACAGGCATTAAGAAAATGCTCAGAATTCCTAACTGAGGATTAACCTCCAGAGTTTTGCTCTCCAGATCTGTATACTGAAGCTGCAGGTTAACCACACAGTCAATCCTAAATCAAAAGCTTTATTTGGGTCAGACATTTAACATAAAAACACACATCAATGACGGGTGTGAATTTTCATTGTACTCAGTTCAACTGTCACTTGAGGAAGACTTTTCTGAATCCCTGTGGATTATTTCAGTATGATTTGTAGCTAATTTACTAGAAGAGGTATTCTTTAAAATTAACCTCTGGAGGGTTCTTTGTGGCTTCCAGAACTGATTGGTAAGATTTGTCCATGTCAAGCCAACATGAGGTCACCAGTCAGTAGTAATAACAAAATCCTATGTGATGCATATACCACATAATCACAACTATACTTACAGATGCCTGGACATAAAGCTGTCCATACAATGTCATAAATGTCTTCAGTGACATCTCATTAAAGGTGAGTGAGTTAGGTAAAAGCTTCTTATGTATTAGATAGAGATGACTGATTAAAAGAACTGTGTCAGAATGGTATGTCACAAAAATGTCAACATGATTGTCATGCCTCAATATTGTATTTGGTTTTGATTTTAAATTTTCTGTGTAAACTTTTTTGAATGTGTAGATCACTTTAGAACTTTTATATTTTGTGGTCCTGATCTCAAAAGTCTCAAATAGGTATCTAACAAGGAATTTCCCTTTTCATTGCATTTAAACATTAAACAGAGGTATACTGACCGTCTACCTGGGGGGAAATGTATTTTTGCTATTCTTGAGAGCAAATAGGGATTAATCACTGTATAACTAAATGTCATTTTGCTACCATATAGGAAAATACAAGAAACATGTGGATATTGTCTCCCTAACAGTACTATCTTAGATGTGGAAAGCCTCTTCACAAAACACATTCACATGTAGTTCCTTTAATGATCATGGTAATACATTAAAATCATTTCTATTTTATAGAAGCAAAAGTTGAAATTCTAGAAAAACGATCACCAGTGCCACCCAGCTAGCATATGGCAGAATGAGGACAGTCTGATTCTAGATATTTAGGTCTCAAATTAATTCTAACTAAACCAATATTCTAAGCACCCAACATATGGTAGCCAACGATCTCATTCTCCACGGTAGTCATACTACTCTAATTTCTAGTATAGATTTTTTCCCCTTTTATGTATTTATAATCCTTCTTCCTGGCCTTTTCATCAATCTTTTATTTGATGTAATTATCTTTGCTTCAAATCACTTTTGGAAAAAGGTGGAGCATCATAAATAAATTAATAAATAGACACATAAATAGATAATAAATCTGGTGCTTTCTGACTCCCTGAGCAATAGCAAAAGCTTAAAGACATATTTTGATGATAAAGTAAATCTATAGATACAGATGTAGATATAGATATAGACCAGATCTTTTACGGTCCTCAGTGAAAATACATATTCATTTCTGTTAATGAAGATAATTCTCAATTAAAATTAATCCTAACACAGAAAATGGTCCCAGCTGCTCCTGACAGTTATCCCGAACTGAGAGAATGGTCCCACCTCTTCTTGATCCTCAGAAACACTGAGAGAGGCCAGGTAAAAGCTCTAATGATTCTGTAACTTCAAAAAAAGGAGGCAAGAAGCAACGATAGCAGAGAAGCAATAGGGAAGTGATCCTAATTTTAACAGACCCTCCTCCTACCAGTTCTCCAAAAGCACTGCTCTTGCATATGCTGTATGCCTTGGTACTCTCTCATTTCACTTACTTTTACTATTTGCAATTTTAGAACTTATAAGTTATCATTCTTTAATAGTTCTTTAAATAATTATAAACATTACTGAGTTATAATTATTCATTGATTTTTATTTATTCATTCACCAAGTAGTTTTTAAACCTGCTACATATGAAGCACCGTGCTAATAACTGGCAATATAGCAACAAAAATATCTGAATGCATTCATGATTGGTGATGCATGATCAACCATTCAGAAGAAGCTCTCCATGTTGATCCTATGTGCTGGTTCGTTGGTTATTTTGGGGGCTTTTGGGGGTAGGTTACCGATACCTGCAGATCACTGGTGCTGCAATGCCCCCAAATGCACTCCCTGGATGACTTTACAGGCCTAACAGAACTCCAGAGACCACCTTCCCACAGTCTTCTGAGTGAAAATCCTGTGCAGTCCTGGCTTCTTGCCCACAGCAGAACTCTGCTTCTCTGAATATCTGCCAACCAGCTTTGGCTCACCTCTACTCCCCAGAGCTACAGCTCTATAGCCTTACCCTAGAAGCCTATTCCCTCCTTTCCCAGGCCTTGGCAATCTAGAGAACTTTTCTACCACCTAGTGGCTGTCACCATACCTTTGCTGATGAGGTATGAACTGCAGCTTTGGAGGTGGGACACTCCTTCCAATTTTGTCTCTTCTGGAGTCCTCACCTTCAGCCTTACGGCATTCTTTCAAGTTCTCTTTGTGCTTTTATAGTTAGCATTGAATCATACCTTCACAATCATCAAAAATCAATTTCTGCTCCTCAAATTACCGTGTGGTTTCTGTTTCCTGGCTGGATCTAGAATGACGGAAGGGAATTCCAAGTCAAGGTATCAGGAGACTACCTGATGGCAAAAGGAGGGATATGAAAAATTGCCAACAAATGCTTCACCAATTAGAACAGCTTAGATACTGCTCCTCCCACCTACTGTATCCTTTAGGACTCAAGTTAGAGATTAAAGGGAGGGACTTCTATATCACATCAAAACAATTTAGCTTTCATTTGACTTCTTACCAGCTGGTGATCCCGAGTGCCTTCGTCCCTGGGAATCTCAACCATAAAATGGGAAAAAAATCACATCTACCTCTCACATTTCCCATGGGAATGACATCGTGGTGCACATAAAGTACACCTCATACAGTCTGTGCTACTCAATGTTTCTCTCTTTATCTGTCTCCTTTTCTTTCTCTACATGAAATATATTATTTTCATGGAGAAAAGATATTTCTCGAATATATTGGATCTTTGGAATATATCACATTTCTTGTAACAGATTTGCTGGATTCTACCCAAGCACAGGAACTAGTTGAGGTATTATTTCTACCTATGTTTGCCCTGTAAAAAAATTTTTTAGGGGGAGAAGGTTTTAAGTTACACCTCTCCAATATGGCCTCTCAGGAGGCAGACAGGCCATTGGTCCCCCAAACACCTTGTATCCAGCAAGACGTTTTTCACACAACATGCTTTAGGCTGGACACAAATGCAAGTCGCCAAGTGTGGCATTATGCATATTTTTTTTATTGCCATGAGTTTAATATAATTCCTCTTGCATATGGGATTCTGTGACTTCCGTAAGAGACAAAGTAGATTTGGTCTTCACTAGAAGATGTCTGTTTATGTAGAGTTCATTCTTCTTTCAGGGTGAAAGGAGGACTGGGAGGAGTTATACGGAAGTGCTGAAGAAAAATATGTCAGAAATGTTAGTCAAGAAATGCTCAGAGTCCTGGCTCAGAGCCCAAGTAGGATGGAACAAAGATATATATAACCAACTTAAGCTAAAGAATCCCTAATTAAGCCACTGGAAAGCTGAGGGTTTTAAAGTTCAAAGGATACATAGACAACTGTCAAATTCCTTTCAGAAGACAGGACAGAAGGAAGAATTGATAGAAGTGATAGACATAAATAAAATTCTGAATGAAATCTTAACATAAAACTCTAGAAAAAAAAAGAATAGGGGTTTCTATAATATTTTTGTCTTTCTGTGGGCTTATCTTTTATGATGAAAGAGTTTCAGTGAGTATTTTTTAAAGTACACACCTACTTGATTTATAATAATTATGTTTGGATTTGAGAAGCTATCGTAGTTACTTTTCTGAATGACACTGGTTCATAGTTATTTGAATTCTTTCAGGAATCTTAATCCTTGGGAATACCCCAGGGTCAAGATTGCTTTGACAGGACTCAAGCTATTCTCGGTTCCAATTTATAGATTCAAATTTTACTTGGCAAAATATGGTATTTCCTTGTAAGTTTTTACCTTTTTGCCATGAGCAATTAATTAGTAATAATGACAATAGCATTGCCAGCTCCTGGATCTCTCTGGACCACTGGTGGCTGCTTCTCTCTTCCTTTAGCCCAATTCTTCTTTATTTGCACAACCAATGGCTCCTATTAAGTTGTCATCCTCCAGCTCCTAGTCTGTTTCAAAGGTCTCATGTAGTGTTTTCCTTCTTCGTATTCCTTTGTAGACAGCACTATGTTACCTCTGTAAATCTATTTATGTCACCCCCAGCCATTCTATAAATGACTATTCATTGCCTTGCCTTTTCCTGTGTCTGAGGCCCTTCACACCAGGGCCCTGACTGTCATCTCAGTGGCTCCTTTCACTCTTCCAGCAACTTCTGCATCCAACATAGACCTATTCCACCTTTATGCTTCTACATCCCTGCCTTCTCCTGCATGGGATAACCATATAACCTTGCCTCAAGATGGTCTAGAAATTGCCTCTCTGTCAAATCAGTATTAAGCTAGACAAAAGACTTAGAGCTATGTGGGTAAGAGCTCATCCAAATAACCAAGTAGCAGTTAAGCAGACCTGAGTCACAGGAAGCCACTTAGTGGCCATCTGTTGTTGCATGAACACCGCCCTTGGGAGTCTCCCTCCTATACTACACCCCATTTTTCATACCATTTCTTACAACTACAATCAGTGCTCTCACTGGGAGGAGGTCTGATAAATGCAATTGTACCAGCTTGTAATAGTCAAATAATGCTTTAGCACCCTGCATAGAGTGGCAGCCTGAAAGCTGCCCATCTGATCAGCCCCCTTACCCACAGTGACAAATTCCCACTGATTCCTCAAGACTCAATTGGCACATCACCTCTGTGAAGATTTTCCTACCTCAGCCCCCAGCTTCCTAGCACAATTAACTTCACAGATACTTTAAAGACGTACTAACAGTATATCTCAGTGGCTGATGATTTCCATTGGAAGTGATTCTCGAACTCCTCGCTTTTTCCTCATGGCAACAATTCCTCAAAAGATCTACTATTTTCTGTGCCTTGTTTATAGTCAGGAACACAGGTACAGAAATGACAAGTGATGCAGGTGGGACTCAAAGCCTAGCAGGAAAGCTCCAGACTGGTTCTTGGTCTGTTTGCTTAGTTGTTACCTAGTGCCTTTTCTGCTCATTGTCAGAACATTTTATAATGACTTCTATGTTAGCAGCTATCTAAGCATAGAATATATATAGACATAGATATAGATATAGATATATTTCAAACTCTTTAGAATTTGAAGTCCCTAAAAGTAGAGTTGTTACCCACATGTCTATCTTCAATAACTTGTCTGGTCTCTGCATATTATAGTAATTCTCTAAATATTTGTGGTATTGTGAATCTATCAATTGTAATCAGTAAAACATGCATTTGGATCCTACATAAGAATCCAAGAAAGGATTTCCTACATATACTAAAAAAGTTGCAGTTCACATGGGGTCATGGAGAATAACGAAGTGTTTGGTCATTTATATTCTCCTAAACCAAAGCAAATTGGTTAAATTAGACTACTTGCAAGTGTTCAATTCAATTATAAAGTTGCATGTGCAATAATAAGAAATTTTACAAAGCAAGTTTTATGATGTAGTATGTACAAGAATTTTAGTAAGAAATATCTTTGGAGCCATCAATATTGTTTTTGAAAGGAAGATGATTTTATGATATCCTCTCTACAAGAATTTTTGCAACACAAAGATAATTAAGGCCAACCAGAGAGCTAAAAACATTCAAATTCAAGAAATGAAGAAATGTCAGAGGGTGTGAAACAATTGTTTTAATTTTTCCTAATTTGTAAATTCATTTTATGCCTTCAAGTGCAATGTAAATTATTTACCAAATTTAGCTGCAATCATTTACAGAGACAAGAACAAGCAAACTCACACACAAACCTGTATAGTTGCTTTATTTGCATGTAAACTGTGCTAATGTCCAATTAGAAAGGTAACTATCAAAGTAAACAATGCTTAACGTTGTAAAAAAATCCCTATTCCTCCCTTCATCTGATTTAAAGAAGTAAGGAATGTAAAAAGGCCAGTAGGATAAGGGGAAAGAAACACTCTTGCTTGAAAATATATTCACAAGCCATGCTTCAACACAGAATATTGGAAGACTTTTATCCAGTGTCTAGTTCTCTGTATCCTTTATCATTTGAATCTATTCAACATGCTAGAATTTTCATTCTAGATATGAAACATTCATTCCTGTGGACAATCTGACCTCCTAGGCAAACTTCATATTACAAGGTGAGATGGTGCCTTTCCCTCTGAACAAGCTGTTAGTTCTACAAATCCTGTCCACCATTTGTCATGTCTCATCCTCTGTGATCCTATGGACAAGTCCAAGAATAACTTTTGAGCTAGCAGATAAAATATCATGTAAAGTGTTTTAAATGAACTAGCTGAGCACACCAGTCTATTACTGTTAATTAATCTTTCTTTTTTTGGTTTGATTTCATTTGACTCTACTTTCTCCAACCTAGGTACTGACAGGTAGAATCAGTACCTAGCCTGAGCCTGTGAGTTCATTTGCAGACTGTGTTTTAAGCTTAGTGCATATCTTATTGTCATGTTTTGAGGTTTTTGCATGGTGAACAACATAATACAGGACACATTTTATAAAATTATTCCGTAATAAATCACCAAGGACCCATATACAAAGAGTGCAGGAATATGTCCACACACTAAAGAACAAAGAACCCAGATAAGGGCCTGAATCCCACTGTAGTGTCCTGCATGAGTCCAGCTGAAGATCTAGAGCTCATAAAAATGCCCCCCACCAGTACAACTGGAGGCCTACAGCCCACAACAATGGCTCATGCAGGCCCACTTCACTGATCTGTGCTGGAAAGACCCAAAGATAGAATCTAGACAGTCTATGATAGTGGGGTGAAGGATCTGTGTTAGAAGGCTGATGGATCTGAACTGGAGCCAGGAAGTAACGCTCAAGGTAAGAAATGCTCCCAAAAGTACCACAGCCATCCTCTTCACAGTGAGGTCCTGAGCTCCTCCAGCAGTGAGGAAAGCCGAGTTCCTATTGGGAAAGCCAACATGACAAGCTTCTCCACAGTTCACCACCTTCCCCTCCCAAACCAGGAAGTGATGCTCAAGGTGAGGACCAGAGCTCCCCCAAAATGAACCGTAGCCATTCTCAATGATGACGAGGTCCCAAGCTCTTCCTCCAACAAGAACAGCAAAGTCCATCAGGAAAGCCATCATGACAAGGTCCTCCAGCAAAACAGCCCAAGAGAACCAGCAGCTTCTAACAGCACCAACAGCTTCTCCAAACAGCTTCCCTAACAGCCTCTCAACAGCTTCTCCAGTTCTGCCTTTGATCCTGCTGTCAACGGTCTTCAGATGGGCCTCCCACACCCAGCACCATGCTACTTCAGTTCAGCTGGGTGCAACAAGTTGATCACCAAGTATCAATCCACTACATGTATGTAGTTACAAACACAAAGGATTTGAAGTGATGGAGAACTGTCTCCATGGCACTGAGGCAGATCTATGAAGTAAAAATATTCCTTTCTGAAATCAAACAATGATTAAGTCACATTACTCTGTAGGCACATCTAAAGGTGACCCTGAGAAGAGCTCTACTACATTGTGGTCAAATTTTAGAAATCTCTTGTTATAATACCAACAACTACTTTTTCTACTTTTTTCCCTATGACCATGTCCTGATTTAAAGAATTCACTGAGGATGGCACTTTAGAGATTGTTAGAAAAACCAATGTGCTTTTTCAGATGACAACCTAAAAGTACCCAGCATATTCTGGGCGAGTTCTAATTTCCAGTCTCAAATGCAAATACAGAAATCTGTTATCCTACATTACCTATGCCTTGCATGTACTGAATCTTCATGAAGATTCTGTGTTAAACGAGTCAATAAAAAGTAACTAATACTATTGTACATCTTGCCCCTGGACCTCCACTTTCCAGGCAGCTGTGCCTTTGTGTGTATGCGTGAGCAGACAAATATGAGAATGTAAACTCTGAATGCGTATACAAGCACAGTTTATGGGAGAATATGGGGGTCCTTTTGGTTGTTCAGCTCTTCCTGGTGAATGTCACTCCCAGGAAACCTCACGTTCAACAAGCCACATACATGCAAGGGTGGCAAACATTCCTGGAGCCTGTGTTAAAAGCTAAGTCAATTTATAAGCACTGCCATGCCTGCATCTTTAACTGTGCCTGTAGCTGTAGGCTAGACTGCATTTCAATCAGTTCGAGTTCAGCTGTCTGTTTTATTACACCCAGGCCACTAACACTTTGGGGATTTTTAGTCCCTTCAATGACAAATGTATATTAAACCAATTCTGCAAGCAGCAGCCCACAATGCAGGTCACCAAAGGACAACAAACTGAGCAGGTATGTCAGAGAAATGTTCAGAAAAATATCCCCATTGATGTCTGCAATTGCCTTTACTTCCAACCTTTTCAATCTTTGGGAAGCATGTGAAGTTGTTTCTTTCACGCCTTACAAAAGGAACAATCTGTGTCTCTTAAGAAGGAATGTCTAGTGAATTTCGAGCAAAACTGTATACAAATTTAACTCATTCAGATGGCAGACAAAGACGAGCTTTTTACACTACCTAATGTGGTGGTGGGTTGGGTGTACTGTGTTTTAATACAAATCAAGAAAGTCTATTCACAGATGCCACTCTGAGGTTCTTATTTCCCAAAGCTGAAAGAATTGTCCTTAAATCACATGACACATTATCTGTGTTTAGTGAGACACAGAGAGAAATTCCCTGCCATTGTGTTGTCACTTAGCCAACACAGTTGAAAGAAAGAAAAACACCTTCCAGAGAGAGCAGTGCCAGGTGTGCTGACTCAGGGCAGACGCTGAAGTGGCCCTAATATATTTTCACTCCACTGCCTGTCCCTGTTGTTAAGGCCCAAGCCACACTGTTGTACCCAAATTATCTCTGCACAGTTCTTTTATTTCATCAAGGAAGTAGGAAGTTTTCGTCGTCTCATCAATCAACTGTAAACTCTCTTTCTGCTGACCCTGAATCTGGCTCCATCTGTTATAAAATTCCAATTAATTTGTGCGAGATGCAAATTTTACTTAACCGAGAGAAAGTCTGTGAAATTTTAATTGTTGGCCTTCACTCATGGCCCTCCCACTGCAGAATTCCACCTTCAAATACACCTTGTTAGAGAGCTGAGTGCAACAATAACTTTCAATTTGCTTTTCTCAGCTCTTATGCCTGTAACATCAGGAACTAATCACTTGACAACTGATGTCAGAGCATCAAGAGAATAGATGCTTTGAATGTCTGTGGTATTTTTTAACTAGCTATGATGTGCACATTTCTCCCTGTACTATCCATCTCTTGGATCTAAGAAGTAATGAATACTGCTTTCCATATTAGGGTCTATATACAGGCCCACTGGGCAAAAACCCTACAGCCAGATTAGTCTTAAGCAAACTTGGGTGAAGATAAGCCTCCTCAGAGAACAGCCAAAGCCAGTTTGATTTTCTTCTGTAAAATTCACAATGGCCAAGAAGCCCATGTTCAAATCAATACTCTCTTAATATCACATTTGTTCCCAGCAATAAACATTAAAAGAAAGCATTGAGTATTAATATGTCAGAGCCCAAAATGAGTATATATCTAGAAATGTTACAAATATGTATCCTATGTGTGTTACTCAATATTTCCCTTTTATGTTCTTTTTACCAGGAACCTGGTAACACTTCAAACAATTAGGGAAAGAAAAAAACTTGTCTTCAGGGAATATCCTTCAATGCTATTTTTGTTTGAAGGTGCACACAGCACTGTGACACAGTTTTCTCTTCTTCAAGTCTTTGCAGCGACAGTCCTCAAAGCCTCTATTACAGGAGGAGAATGTTTCAGTTTTCATGTATTGCCGTATTATTAAAAATATATCTCTATTGTAAGTTTGGTTCATTTTAAAAGAAAGTTGTGGAGCCATTGCTTTCCCCATGATTGAGCCTCTGAATGCTCTTTAATGTCCTGTTTTGAGGTAGAAAATACTAAAAGTTATTTTTTTATGAATCAGGTATGCAAAGCTAAATTGTGCTACACTTTGACTTCATTGCCCTCTGCTGCCCCTTACTCCAATCCTAAGTTTTCCTGAGCCACCACCTGATTCCTAAGAAAATTCCTTCCTCCCTCAGCTATTTTTAGTCACAGGGAAAAAAAATGGCTTAATGAGTTAATTTGTTCCATGAATTAGCAATTAATACACCACAACTGTCAAGGACATTTGCCTCATCCATGCAGATATTTTATCACTGTGAGGCCCATTCTGCCGGGAGTTTATGGCTCACAGAGCACACAGCCATGGGCAGGATTCACCCAAATTTCATGTTTTCCTGAATCTCTTGGTAAATGCCCTTTGTCATTCCTAATAATTTTCATTTTGCTTTTCAGGCTTTTCTTTCTTTTTCCTTGCTCATTGTCTCCAAAGCTTTTTCCATTTTGTTAGTATTCTAAAAGGACTTTTTTACCCCCATGGATGTTATTCTTTGAATTTTTTATATTTTATTAACTTTTGAACTGTATTATTTTCTTCCTTGCTGGTGCTCTACTGTTCCTTCTTCTAACTTCCTAAGTTGGCTGCTTTGTTCTTTAATGTGTAATCTCTCTATCAGACTTATTTGGAGGTTGTATATTTCCATCTAAGAAATGGTTGATTAATATTCCTCCAGCTTTGAGGTGTGACATTTTCATTAATGTTTTTGTTTGATGAGTTACTTGGAATGGCATGTTTTATTATTTCATTGTCTTGATTTCTAAATTTATTGCTCAGAAAAGACAGTCCATGTGGCACTGATGTTATGGTTTTTGAAGGTCAGATTCAGTGGTACAGTGAGTGATATTTTGCCCCTACTTCATGTGACTTCAACAGTATATTCCATAACTGTAGTCTGCCAGGCTCTGTATATATCCATTAGACAATCCTTGCCCATAATTACTATTCCAACTCTATGGCTCCATTAAGTTTATGACATAAATATTAAGGCATCCCAGATACCAGATAAGTGTGAGAATATTTCAGTGTAATTATGAGTTTTAAAATTTCTACTTAAAATTCTGATAATTTCACTTCATAAAATCTGAATCAAGAGACATACAGGTAGAGAATAGCTACTTTGTACCTAAGAACTGCTCCTCTTATTACGTTTTTGCCTTAAACTGTGTTTTGTTGTGATACTCAGACAGCTACTCTACTTTCAGTTATGGTTTTCCTTGTATGTATATCCTACATTCCTTTAGTCTCAGTTTTTGTACCTGTTTGAGAAACACTACATATAAAAGGCATAGAGATGATTTTTTTAAAGGATCTCTGTTCTAAATAATTTTGTCTGCTTATATTTACTGTGATTCCTGATACAGTATGAGATATAGGAGGCTGAGGAACAGAAATTTTACATGGACATGTAAAGAAGTACAGGAAGACAACAAAAATGAGAGAAGATGGGGTTCCAGGGAGATGGCTCAGTGGAATAAGCACTTACCTGGCAAGCACAGGGGCCTGAGTTCAATCCCCAGTTCCACCAGAGAGAGAGAGAGAGAGAGAGAGAGAGAGAGAGA
>NDGM011251035.1:12363-23730 GCA_002564305.1 Octomys mimax
AGACAGAGACAGAGACAGAGAGAGACAGAGAGAGAGAGACAGAGAGAGAGACAGAGAGAGAGAGGATGGAAAGAAGAACTTAACACAAGCTTGGTGATGGTCCATGTTGCCTACTCACATAGCCACAAAGAGTGCCTGTCATGGTAGAGACCAGCATCCTTATGGATCAGATTCTGATGTTTAGTACAATGCACAACTAAAAGAAGCATGCAAACCTTGAGGGAAATGGCTGAATGCAGAGCTGAGCAAGAGAGTAGGGCGTGAGCCAGGAATGTCTTGCTCTACCAGAACATTTTCACAATTCCTGGGATTGAGACAGAGCGAGGTAGCACACAGCTGCGATCTCAGCACTTGTGAGGCTGAAAACAGGAAGATCACTATGAGTCTGAGCTCTGTAGTGAGACCCTTACCAAATACATTAAAACAAGAAGAAGAAAAAAAAAAAAAAAAAAAAGATTACCGGGATATCAGAGTCAACTTGAACAGGTTCTTGAATGGCCAAAATTGTGACAACTTCAATACTAAAAAGAATAATAATTGCTTTCAATTGAATCACTTGGAACCTGTGAAATCTATGTGTAATGGCAAAAAAAAAAAACTATCAAACATAGAAAAAAGTTAAATGCATTCATTGTCAACTGAAGGTCAACTCTTCAAACACCTCTTTACTTTGAAAATTTATTAAATTAAGAAAAAATGAAACTTTATGTATTTATTTTTTCCCTTCCAAGCAAGACCTCTATTTTAGGATAACCAAGAGGTCTGTTGATGAAGCAAACACTTCTCCCTCTTAGAAGAATGCCAGGTAATACATTTAAGAAAGAATGGTGGAATTAGGACTTATCACTTTATAACTTAGAATGAAATTTTTAACTCAGGGAATGATTTTCCATTGTCATCGATATTAAATAAATGCCTGAAGAGCTGAAAATGGTTTTGACACCAAAGGTCCCCTCAAAAGTCATAAACACAAAATATGCCTATGGTGAAGAGTTCACCAATTTATTACCATGAAACTTTCACAAGAGTGGACCAAACCCAGCATTGTGCTAGAGTAAGTTTAATGTGTTTTCTGGGTTTATTTTTTTTTTAAAGACATTTAAAAAGACACAGTCTTTCCAAAAAATGCTTATGTTGCCTTCATCAATTCTTTATTTAACTTCCAGATTATAAGAAATAGAAAATAAAAACAACATGATCAATACTCATATGATAGTAGTCAACAAATCCATGAGATGAGAACAGCCTGATTACTCCAAGCAGAACTTGCCAAATAAATGGGGAAAATTCTGGATTGAAAAAGCTGTGAGGAGGGCCGGTGAGACAGTTTAGCAGATGGACCGGGGTTCAGACCCCAGTGCCATGCCAGCCCTGCCCTCTGGCGCTCTGAGCTAGCCACCAAGAATAGGTGTGGTGGTGCACGCCTATAATCCCAGAGCTGGGGAGGCTGAAAAAAGGATCACTAGGAGTCTGAGCTCTGACCTCCAAGCTGAGTGCATAGTGAGACCCTGCACTAAATACATAAAAAAAAAGAAAAAAAAAAAAGATGTGAGGGAACAAACACCCATACATCATACAAGACTCGTACATTGATTCTTCTTAGGGAAAAAAATCACCTCTAAAGAACATTTTCTGTAACAAGGAAGAAACATTCCAATATATAATGGCTAGTGAAAGATACAAAGAAATTACTACTGTCTGTTACAGTATTTTGAACATATAAAGAAATGCTTCCATATTTTAAAGTAATCTAAAACAGAAAAATAAAATTTAAAAATAAAACAATGATGAATAAGCAAAAGGTACATTATGCACATCATTTCGCTCTATGATATCAATTTTGTCCTGCCATAGAAATAGCTCTCAACTCTTTAGGAAAAAATGATTATTTTATGAAAAGACATAAATACGCACTTTCTATTTCTTTTCTTTTGCTGTTTGCCCTTAATTTTAATATGCACAATAAAATGTATTAAATAAACATAATGAAGTATAAAGTCCATTAATTCCCCTATACTCTTCCCAAGTATACAAAGTCTTAGAGAAAGCTTTATCTGACATCCTGTTCTTCTGATCTTATTATTGCTATTTTCAGCTCAACCATGTGTATGGACCTACCTAACCAATTCATGTCCGTGTCAGCACCACCACTATCCCCATCACCATCACAATGATCTTCATATTTAGAGTCCCCATATGTGAACATTTTGCTAACTTGTCAATGTCATTCCTCTTTGGAGAGTTTACAATTCTTGCCACTTTTCTTTTAGTAAGTGGTAAATTTTCCAATTTTCCTTTTCTAAGAATGTCTTTTAACTCCTATATTTATACCATAGCTTAGTTGGGTATGAAAATCTAGTTTAAGATTATTTCTCAAAGCTCTTTGAAATCTTAATTCTTTGTTTCCTGCTTGCTTTTATGAAAATTGGTAAGTATAACTCCAACATAATTTTTATTAATTTGTAAGGGGTTTTTTGTTTTTTCTTCTACCTTTTTCATTAAATATTTCTAGAAATTGAATTATCTTAATCTCTTTATCTAGCCAAAAAAAGTTTTGTATTCCTTGAACTTGAACATTCATTATTTTGGAAAATCTTTGACCAGGCAGCTATGACCTTTACCTCGCCTGCATTCTTACTACCTCCTCATTATTTATCTCCTGCTTATTATGTTAAAACATCATTTTGTTCTCCATCTCTCTAACCTTCTCTTTTAGGTTTTCCAAACCTTTACTTTCAGGTTGTACACTGTACAATTCCTTTAAAAATATATGTTATAAATTCTGTGTCTAGCTAGTTAATATGCCTACTAAATTTCTTGTTTTGAACACTGCATTGTTAATTTTATGAAAATCTACAGGCTTTTCCTCTGAAATTAACACTTTAGAGAAAGTGTGTATGAAGCGCACACTAAAGATATTTATTTTTTATTCTATTTCAATTCTTTTATCTCAAATGCTTGATGTTTAATGTGTTTGTGCATGATATATGCTGATTTCTGAGCAGGATGAACCTTGTTATGAGCTTTAAAATATTATGAAGTTATTATCTAGAAGGTCAGGGTTTTGTCATTGAAACCTCTTATGATAAGAGTCATGAAAGCCTTCCTTCTGGTTTTTCCTGTTAGGAGTTGCAGTGTTTCCAGACAATTCAGACAATATAAATTCAATATCCAAACTAGGGAAGGCAAGCTTTGCCCTTACCAATTCCCAGAATTGACTCTCAAGTGTAGAATCATCTTTGTCATCTTTCCTGAGCTGGTAGGTAGAATTCTTCTGAGACCGCCCTTCAAAAAGCACACAGTCCTTTGAGATACTGGCTTTATGATGCCGCCGCAGCAGCAACTGCACCTTTCTTCCCTGGTGAGTCCCAGTTGCTCTTGCCTTTGGATGGGTTCTTCTGTGACAGTTACACATCACACATTTATGAAACTGGTTTTCATGTGGCCCTTCTTTCTTTGTCACTGTATGTGCTTCCTATCAGTTTAGCTATATACTGAGAAGAATTTTCAGTGTATTTCAATTGAAGGTGGGTTTTCAAATTACCTTATCTGCCATATTGCCAAAAGCAGAAGTACTAATTTTGGTTTTGTGTTTCATTCATATTTGCATGATAAAGATAATTTTTTCTCATTAGCATTTACCACTTTTATTTATATTCCAGCAGAAGAAAAAAAAATTATGTATGCTACCATTGAGTCTTTCTTTTTTTTTTTTTTTTTTTTGCAGAACCGGGGATTGAATTCAGGCCCTTGCGCTTGCCAGGGAAGCACTTATTCCACTGAGCCATCATGAACATATTCCAAAGTCAGTAATGTTTCTCTGAAGTTCCTGATGTACAAACTTTCAAAAACTACTACTATTATTTCATAGACCTACATCTGGTCAATAAATTTATTCCTCAAAAGGGAAATTAGTTGAGGGAAGCACTGTCTCCTCTCATTTAAAATGTTCCTGGTTTTCATATGTTAATCTTTATTATTGTCAGCTTTAATATCTTTGATGCTGCTGTATTTTTTATACCCTAGGAATTTTACTTGATTTGTCTTTCTCAGACATCTCCTTTAGCCCATATTTTTTCTCCTATTCATACTCATTGTATTGCAAGTTAAGCATTCTTTTTTTCTTTTATTTTTTTTTATTTATTTGTGTGTGTGTGTGTGTGTGTGTGTGTGTGTGTGTGTGTGTAACCAGGGATTGAACTTAGGTGCTTGCACTTGCCAGGCAAGTGTTTATTCTACTAAGCCATCTCCCTGGTCCATCTTTTCTTCTTTTAAACCAGTGATCTTGGAAGGTCTTTTCTCCTCTGATTCTTCCAAGATACCTAAATGATCAGGTATCTTACAACAGCGTTTGCTACTTTTCCTGATTCATCCGTACTGGGCTCACTGCCTCAGATTCAGTATTTTTGTCTTTTATAGAACAGATTGAACATAATGGTCATCACAATATGTTCAAAATTCTGCCATTTCTTTCTATAGAATAGTATGCGCATCTTCCTGTTCCACTTTATGGCATCCATCAACTCTTCCCTGGAGATAAATAGTCCTCTGAGACTTCATTCCTGATATCCTGACTCTTTTCTCTTCACTCTCTGATTTGTGTATATGCCATGTGCTTAATTATCACTTGCTAGACTAAACTTCCAGAACTCTGAATTCAAGGTTTTCCATCAGTTGCAACTTCCTCTTTTTACTCTTTCTTTCTTGCCTTCTTTTTCAAGCTTATTGAATGGTCTAACATAAAAGTTTGTCCCAACTTCCCAAAGAAACTTACTTTTTGTTAATAAAAAGTATTTTCTTTCATTTCTCCTATTTATTGTTACTGTATTTAGAAAGACATCTGTAATACCAACCATTAGCATAGCCAGCTGGAAAGACAAAAAATGTATATATTCAACAATTTTTCTTACCCAGCTCCATAATAATTACACACATAGTATTATTCTTTCTCATCTCCACCATATGTATGAAATAATTCTATTATCTTTTACCTTATAAAATAAGCATTGTGGGCTGGCCAATTAGCTCAGCTGACTAAAATATGTGCTTAGGCAGAGGCAAGGACTGGGGTATAATCCCCAGTGTGCTGTGCTAGCCCTGCCCCCAGGGTGCACTGAAATGGACATTGAGACTGGGCAAGGTGGCGCACACCTGTAATCCCAGCACTTGGGAGGCTGAAAACAGGAGGATCGCTATAAGTCTGATCTGTGTAGTGAGACCCTGGAGACCCTGTACTAAATACAAATAACAGTAATAATAATAATAATAATAATAATATAAAATAAGCATTGTCTAAAACAAAAGGAATTTCCATGTCCTTAGTTGTACCAAAAGAATATCTATAAAATCTTTAGCAGGAAACAATCCAGAGGACAAATCAATCAATAAGTATAAATTACAGTTAATATTTGACAAGCACCAAGACAGAGTTCCTCCCTTAAAAGGTCCTACAACTCAGAGAGGAAAATGTTACACTGTAGGGGTGTGTGCAGGGGTATGCATGTGTGTAAACAGACAGAATCATGGTTGGGAATCAAAAACATTTTCAGAAATTTCAAATAATCATACTTTTATTTAAGAATCTTGAAAATTCCACAACTTCTGTTACCTCTTTTTCCTTTTCCATAGTACTTGAAAGAGATAAAGGAAGGCATTAGGTAAATTTTCAAAATGACTAATTGTGGTAGAAATTAAGCAGAACCAGAGCCAAATATTTTATTTATTTGTTTATTTATTCATTTATTTGATACAGGATCTCATTATGCAGCTCCGACTCATAGTGATCCTCCTACTTTGCAGCTTCCCCAGCACTGGGATTACAGCCATGCACCACCGTGCCAGGTCTCGGTCTGGCTCTGAACACCCAGGAGTGGGACTGGCGCAGCATGTGGTGCTGGAGATTGAACCCTGGTCCCTCTGCTTGCCTAAGCAGGCATTTAGTCTACTGAGCTATCTCACCAGCCCACCAACTATTATTTTTGAATGACCACTGTTAGTGTTGCTCAGACTTTATCAGTTATTCAAAGCTAAAGCTAAAGAACTGTTTATTTTTAAAGTTGACTTTCACCATAGGTGCATGCTCTGAGGCCTCAGGTCCTGGGCCTGCAGCACATCCAGCACATTCAACAGGAAGGCTTTCGTGCCACTGTACAGCTCTTTCCCATTAAGGACATTCTGGAACCTGAAGCTGTCCCAGCGCCTCAGATCCACAAGATGGCAATAGTGTTCACCTTTTCTTTCTTTTTCTTTTTCTTTTTCAAAACCTTAATTTCATGACACACACTGTCACTAAATTCTTTTTTCTTAAAAGATAATGATTTTTTCCTTTCCTTTATATGCTTAACAGTAACTCATTTAATATCTCTGCAAAGGCTCTAAACAAGAGTTTAATTCCCTATTTATATCTGTGTTTCAAAGCTAATCCCCTCCTTCTTCAAGCATGAATCTCTCACCTCTGCTGTCAGACTCCAATGCTACAATGTCCAATACAGTCACCAGCAGCCACACTTGCTATTTAAAGTTCAATTAATACAAATTATTAAAAATTTAAATCCAGCCAATTGCACAACCTATATCAGGCCAAAGGGCTACTGGATTGCAGAGAGCACATATTAGAAATTCACATCATCACACAAAGTTCTACTGGGCAGTACTAAGCCAAGATAACTCAAGGACTTCCATATATTCCTAGGAACTGATGTATCAGTTATGAACTGATACATTATGAACTGAGATGACATGTATTTCTGTTACTTTTTTTCTCATTGCTGGAACAAAACACTTAACACCTAAAATAAAGGATGACAGGGTTTATTTAGCTCACAGTTTGTGGAGGTTTCAGTCCATAGTCAGCAGGCTCCAAGGCAGACTGGCACATGCCAGAGGGCAGCAGGACATGATGGCAGAAAGTAGCAAAACAGCCAGAGCAAATGGGAGGAACAGCAGCAACAATGGCTACCGAGAGCAAGTCTGTCTCCCTTATGCTGCATTCAGGCATCAGCCCCAGGCTGGGTGCAGCACTCACACCCATAATCCCAGCCCTGGACCATGAATTAATCACAAATTCTAGAAGTCTGCCCCATGACTGCATGAGGCTTTGGGGGGACAACTAGATACAAACCATAACAATGTACAATTGGTATCTTGCTCTGTGACATTTGCATTCTGATAAAGAAATGGCATGGAACAGAATGATAAAATTACAAAGTAAACTTTCACATATATTTGTGCACATCATACATTTGGAGTATAGCAGCATCTTTTAAAATATTCACATGTAGGCCATGTGCTTAGGGTACAAAATACATTGGCACAATACTGGGGTATCTTTGGGGCAGCTATTGGTTCCTATTATTTTTTAGCTTTACTTTTACTAATGAGCCCCAGCACAGCACAGCTGCAAAGGAACCAGGCATACATCTGATCTAGACTTGATGAAAGACTCCTGAGACTGTAAAACCAGAGAATTAAGCAAGTGATGTAACGAGATTTTTTTTCCTGGTCCAAGAGACCAAAAGCAAATTTGGTTCTAGTGATTATGGTTGAAATTTTCTGCACCTAAGTTTTATTATCCAGAAAATGAAGGATTGGGAAAGGTTATCAGCAAGTTTACTTTCAGCTCTGACTTTCTCTCTTGTATCACAGTCAGTGTCAGGAATCAAAGAGATTTCAAAGTCACAAGATAAAAACAATACATCTACCTTGAGCATTAATTTTATTCAAAGATTTGAGGGGTGAAGTTAAGTACATTGCCATGTAAGTGATTTAAAAATTATCTTTTTATCTCTAAAAGTGCAGACGTGTTATAGAGAAGATAAAGCATGAAACTTCAAAGAAATACTCTGCTTGCAGTGGACCGTTTGAGATACACTCCCAAACCCCTTCAAGAGTCCTCATTCATTCTTTCTTCCTCTAGGGACAGTTCTGAAACATTTGAGAAATGCTTTAATAGCCAAAAACAGCCAAGTGAAAAGGCTTACAATGACAAGTTTAGAGATTCAACATCAGTTTGGTAAAGTCTCTCAGTCCAGATATTTAATTGTATTGAATCAAAAGCAAGAATAAAATTATTTTAATAAAAAGTAAAGTAAGGGTGTAGCGCTTTGTAAGCATGATAGTGGACACTATACCAGAAATCTGGACTAAAAAATTATTAAATTATATTTTTAAAACACACTCTAAATTTTCAGGAAGCTAACTAAAATGAAAGCTGGTATCATTCTAATTTTTACTAAATGAAGAAAATGGTGGTGTAAGAAAACAGATAATCATCAAAAATCAGACAAACCAGAAGGATCCAATGCAAGTGTATTTTACCAGAAACATTGGGTTTATACGTTGAATATGAAGTTTAATAAATTGGAAAACAACAGAGAAATATTCTTCATATCCATTTTTAGGTTGACCCTGGATAAAAATCAAAAACAAGTACTGTATGGAACTTAAAATTTTTTGAATCACTTTTATAGAGTCAAAAGTTATTATGTTCCTGAGTAGGGAATTTGCGAGGGCTAACTCATAATAAGAAAATGTGAAAATTAGAAACAAAGAAATGATTGTCAGCAGTAACTTCTTTTTTATTTATACCCAGTGCTGCCTTTTATTTTCCACCCTAAAATGCCAAAAGAGATCCATATACACAAGGGGGTGAGCTGTTAGCAACAGAGAGATCATAGGAAAACCATTGTACAGATGGCTGCTATCCCTGAAAACAAACTCCCAGCAAGCATTGTTTATCCAAGATCCCATTGTAAATTGAGATGAGAAGACACTGTTAATATTTTCCTTAGATTCTCAAATAGTATTAATGATATATACTGATCAACTGTTTTTTTCCATATTATATGCTGTGAAAACATTTATTTAGCATCTTGGTTTGTTTGTTTGTTTGTTTGTTTGGTGGTTTCAGGTACTGAACCCGGGTTCTCAATATAAAATGCTAAGTACTTGTCCCACTTTCTCTTCTCTCATTGCTGGGACAAATACCCAACATCCAACATGAAGGAAGGAAGGGTTATTCAACTCACACTTACTGGAAGTTTCAGTCCATACTCAGCTGGCTCCAGGCAGAGTGGTACACGGCAGAGAGCATCAGTTCATGGCGGCAGTAAAAAGCAAAAGGAGCCAAGGGAGGAGAAGCAGCAACAATAGCAACAGAGAACAATGGCTACAGAGAGGAAGTCTGCCTCTCTTATATTACATTCAGGCTCTCTGCTCCAGACTGGGGGAAGTACACACATCCATAATCCCAGCAGTACTAAGAACCATAATCCCAGCCTCGGATCGCCCATAAACCCAGTGAATCATGAGTTAATCACAAACTCTAGAAGACCCCTCCCCATGACTACATGAGGCTTCGGGGGGACAACTAAATACAAATCATAACAGTACTGTATCATAGTTAATTAAACCAGCTCTCTTAGAATTAGAAAACTGTTCTTTTACATGCCCACTGGGAGAGAGAGACAGACACAAAAAGGACAAACATACTTAGAATTTGTTTGCCAAACAGGCAAGTGAGGAACTACAAATAGATTTTAATTTTAAAAGGGTCTTATCAATATTAACTCTAATAACTGCAACCAAGAAGCCCCAAACTCTACTATGCATTTGGTCGGGTACATCAGTATTTTTAAAAAATCTTTCTGTAAAAAAAGCAAATAAAAAAAGAAAGATTACTAGGTTGAAAGGTCAATGAGTAAAATTTTTCAAAATGTACTAACCATCTTAGAATGTTGCTTTCAGAGTAGGAAGTATGCATATATCACCTGAGAATGTTGTTTAAAACTGAATTCTCCTTCAGTAGGCCTCAACTGGGATTAGAAGTCAACACTTATCAAATTCATATTGCTATGTATGATGTTGGCCCCTAGTCTATATTTCAAGTAACAAGGTTTTGGAACATGTTCAGCCAACTTTCCCACCTTGAGAAAGATGTCATATAATGAAGGCGAGTAATGGTTTTAATAGGCTTTTGCATCCTCTTTAGCTCATGATTAGTTTATTGCTGTGATTATGACTGCATTTTGAGAAGGAATCATTATTTTATTATTGTGCTATAAACCAAGCTCCCTTCATATCTCAAGTGAAAGTCAGTTGTCCGTTGCTCGGGATTCCTAGCTGGAGTCTTTGCTGTTTGTGCTCTAAAGATACAGAATGTGTTTGTTTGGCTTGTTTGTTTGTTTCTGGGTTTTTTTCCCTAGGTCATTTTCACATTTATAGAAAAAGAATAAATGGAAGAATTTAAAGCAGTGCAGTGTAAAGCTCAATGCTCGGAATGACTTTTATAACTAGATATCTACTGCAAGAATCAGTGCTGTTGGAAGCTTTATCTGTGGACAGGATTTGTCCACTCAGCCTTCAGCTCTGGAAGAGCCATGAAGTGTGATGAGGCCTCAAGGAAGGCTGGGAAATGCCCACAGCTTGGAGCCCGCAGCTCAGTGCCTTCTTCGGCAAGTGCCAAGAACCACACCAGGCCACTATGATCATCCACGTCTTTCCCAGAGCACAAGCAGAGGCTGTGTGCTTAGCAATGAGCAATTTCTAAAAGGAGCTTATCATGCAGAAGAGCTTTGCCAGGTGAAAACACCGAAGAAAAGTTCTTTGGCTTGCTAAAAATTCTGTACTTGAATAAAACTTATTTAATTTTGAGTTTCCTCCACAGAGTTCTACAGGCCTGCCCTGCAGTGCTGCACCAAAAAACAAAGCGAAGTCAGTCCTTTCCTTCACTGGAAGTGAACAGAAATGCAAGCTGAGAGAAATGTTTCTGGCATTAATCCAGAAACAGCAGTTCTCCCTCTGCAGCAAAGAAAAGACTCATAGGCCTTGGAATTTGATGACTTCCGGGTTGACTAGCTTGTTTAAATAAAAAACATAAATTATGTACCTTGTAATATCATAGTTCTAGACAAAACTGTATTGGCTATGATGTATCAAATTGAATTTTCATTGAAAATAATTTATTCTTCATTCAATAATAACTATGTGACCTACCTGAATATTGAAGAACATATAGAAACAGTAGGCACCTTGTAATGGGTTGGGCTGGAATCCTACTAGAGTGGAATGATAGAAGAAATCGGGGACTTAAGGAATGGAGCTGTGGATGAAGATATAACAAAAGATAGAGCTCCTAGTAATTAGCTTTAGGGAAATTTTACACTTAAGGTAGGCAGAAAGCAAAAAGTTATGAAAGATTGGAAAAGAAGTGGTCAGAAAAAACCAAAAACCCAATAGAATACATTGGCACAGAATCAAAAGAAGAGAATGGCTCAAGGTGCGCAACACTGGTGGCGCACTCAGGAAAGCTCAACAAGTGTGAACAGTCACGTAAGCCATTGGATTTCACAAATACCCGGTCATTATTCT